>SJYW01043050.1:134227-154197 GCA_006410735.1 Raphicerus campestris | reverse complement strand
TCCTTCCTTCCTTCCTCCCTCCCTCCCTCCCCTCCATCAAGTGCTAAAGACTTGAGCCACTCTTAGACAAAGTGGAGGATTATTAGCAGTTTTATTACAGACTTCAGTTATACTAGAAGCAAATCATGATGTTGAATGCTTCCATTCAATGACTGTGATTTTATCATAGGTCTGAGATATGATCACCCTTGACCTTGAAAGACTCATATCAATCTTAGTTAGAATACAGATGATAATGCTTGGTTGCTTTTGGTGATCAGAACTTTTTGCCTAAGGGTAAATTCAAATTGTGGCGCTGTTCCTGTTTATGTTTTTCCCCTTAACCTTCCTTTGTGACCTTGGAATAGTTTAAAGACTGAAACTACAGGTTGAAGGTATAATGCATGTATAACACCCTTAGGCGGTTCAAATGGAATTTGAAGTGGAAAGGGACAAGGAACTCTACTTTTTATAACTATTTTTAAAAAGTAGGGTTCCTTGGAGATAGACCTTTAAAAAGTATCTTACTTGGGGAAATGCTATAGTAAATACTTGTTGTTTTCCCCAAGTAAGATACTTTTAAAAGATCTGTCTCCAGTATGCTTAGAAAAGCTAATCTGCAGTAGGTATAAAATGGAAGATTTTTTCCACATAGTCCATTATTTTATTGCATGAAAACTTTCTATTTTCCCTTTTAAAGTTTTTTTTTTTAATGTTGTGATCAAATTTCTAATTAGGAGATTAAATTATACATCCAGAGTTCAGTTCAGTTCAGTCGTTCAGTCATGCCCAACTCTTTGCGACCCCATGAGCTGCAGCACAGCTTCCTGTCCATCACCAACTCCTGGAGCTTTATATACCCAGAAGCAGTCCTCAGAGGACAACAAAGTACAAAAGTAAATAATATTAAAGATGTTCTGAAGAGAGAGCTTCCAATTCAGTCTAACAGTTCAGTTCAGTCGCTCAGTTGTATCCGACTCTTTGCGACTCCATGAATCGCAGCACGCCTTCAAATGGTGGTCGATTCCTCTTTATGAAATAGTTTTCCCACTTCTAGATCAGCGTATCTTTTTTGCTCAACATTTTTTTTCAAATGAGTCTCATCATCTTCCCCAAAGCATTATTATTGGATTTTATGTATTATGTGAGAAAAATGAGTAATCTTTGCTCAGGGAAGTTAAGTTTGTAAAGAAGGCCATTTGATACCTTGTCTTTCTTGGTGCTTGTAAGGTCTGTCCATCATAAGTGATTTCAGTTACTGAAGAGGATGTTGTGACTTTAGATTCTAATCTATTGTGCAAGTGGCCCTGGCAGATCTTTGAGTTGGTCTACCTACTTTTGGAGTGCCAATGGCCATTGTTTTTTTGTTACTGTTTTTCCTCAAGAATATACAGCATGTTTGCATCTTCCATCTTCTTGGATGTCTTGATGACTACCTTTGTATGTTCTACTGAGTCAATAGAAGAATTACTCTTTCTAGCTCCCTTGCTTCTTTAGTTGATAAAAATTATAGTGCAGTTCCTTAAGCCAATAATTTCTTATCATTGTTTTACGGGCAAAGACTTTCACAAAGGGAGAACTGGGAAGTAAAAGTTCCATAAATAGCTCTGGCAATGGGAGGAAAGTCAAAGATTGTTGGGTCTAAAAGGAAGAATCAAATGTTGCTCACTAATTTTATAAAACACCTGAAGAGCAGACAAAAGGGTCTTCTTTCAGTTTTTCTCAAACTGTGTTGTAATGACAGTATGATTTTGTGTGTCTGTGTGGTTTTGTTTTCGTTTTGTTTTTGACTTCACAGGAAGAGGTTTAAACATGAAGGCAAACCTTTTAGATGTTAGCATGGCTACATATAAAGCAAAGCTGCCTTTTTTTTTTCTTTTCTCTGCTTCCATTTAGGCCTATCACATAATTTAAGAAAAAATAAAATTTAATCACAGGAACTCTTATATAGTGTGAAAAAAAACCCTGATCAATTTTGTTTTCGCAGCACGATATTATCAAAGATTTAAGAGACAAATTTGCCAGCCTCGGCGAGAACTCTCTGGTAACAGCATAAATGTCTGTGTTGGTTGCTTTTGATTTAAAGGTTTCTTTTTTCATTTGTTTGAGCCCATTTCTTCCCCCCCTCCTTTTAGTTTACTTTCTTTTTCATATTCTGTAACTAGCAAGCCTTCATTTTTTAAACCTCTTCCATCTTCCAGTGTCTATTTTCCGTACTTTGGATGGAAAGTTTATGGCAGCAAAGCTGTCACTCTGGCTACTTCTGCTGCAGCTCTTCCTGCTCTTAGGTCATATATGTTTTGGCCGTTGTGTTTATGGACATGATACTAATTGACTGTTTCATGTCCCATTGACTAAGCTTCTCTACCACGCCATTTGATGGACGCGCTGTCATAGGGCTCTATGCAACTTTCATTCTGCAACTTATACTGCTTGGTTCCGTCTCAATTCTCCAGCGAACTGAATAGCTCAAGTGAATGATCCTACCAGTCTTGAACTTGCTGTGCCTTTATATTTTATTTTGATTTCCTTCTGTATATTTTCAGTGGTAGTTTAAGTAGAAAAGAATAATCTCCAGCCATTGCTCTAGCAGTACCATACAGCATCGTTTGTTACCACCTGAGAATACAAAATATAAAGGCACATTGCTTCTTTTATTCTTTGGGGGGGACTGGGGAGATCTGTTATCATAACTTCACTACTTAGTTGAAGCCTACCTTTTTATCCATATCAGCTTTCAATTTTGCTTAAACTCCAACACGCCCTCAGTTGATGTTTTTCTGTCACTCAGTGATAACTTGCAACTCAAGCCATTTGCTGAGCAGTATCAAGTTATGGCCATGACTTGGGAGATGATTAAAAATGTGACAAACTGATGCACAAATGTATCATTCAGAAAGTGCAAGTTTCAATGATGAAGTATAGTACTTCAAAAAGTATGATACAGGCTTTGGACTAATCCAGTCATTAAAATTAAGAAAATTCATCCTGATAAACAAGTACCAAAAGTCTATCACAAGAAATATAAAGGGAAAAATCAAGAGCTGACTATGTTAACATCTGTTGAATAACATTGTTGGTGTTGAAATGGTCCATAATGTTGTCATAGAGCCCATACATGAAGAGATGATGAAAATATGGTTTATAGAAAGCTATTCTGCTTAATGATAGTCGCAACATAAATGGTTGGGATTTGTGTTCAGGAAAAAGAAATGGAAAAGCAAAAGCTTCTGTACCAACAAGCCAGGCTCCATGACCGCGGCGCTGCTGAGATGGTGCTGCAGACCATCAGCGCCAGCAAAGGTGAGGCTCATTACCCTACCTTGGGAGGGTCGATGCTTCAGATCTTCCTGGGAGCTCCCTTATTTGTATCATACTGATTTATTTAGTCCCTGAATTTCATGTTTATGATGAAGTCAGGTGAATTCATAAAGGCCAACTCTCTTTGCCAGATCCATCGTTAATTATTTTCAATCAGAGTCTTACTGAAAGATCTATTTGTTTCTGTTCATTAAGTTTTGGAAAGTATATTGGGACACAATGCGAACAAACTGATTAGGTAAATCAGGGGTGGGCAAACACTTTCTGTGAGAGGCCAGGTAGTAAATATTTTCAGTTTTTCAAGGCATTGGGGTCTCAGGGGGAACTCTTCAACTCTGCCATAGTGTCTGCTATCTAGAGGCAATACATAAACAGTGTGGCCTTGTTTCAGTAAAACTTTATTTACAAAAATAGGTGCCAAGCTGGATGTGGCCCTCAGGACCCTTGATATAAATATTTAGATTTTTAAAGTGAGTCATTTTTAGCAGTTGCAAGTGCTATTGCATTTTTCAATAGCCAGCCAATTCAAGCTGCTTTTTCTTCCATTAGTAACATCTTCTTTATGAAAACTTTTTATTCTAATTTGAATGGAATGGAAAAGTAATAGTGGATATTAAACACTCCTCTCCAAATATAAGGATTGTTTCATTTCTAAGATAAGTGGAGGTGAATTACATTAAAAATAAAGCATAATATGCTAAATTATAGACAACAAGTTAGATTTTAAATTTTGTCATTATTGCTTGAATAACTTAAAATTATGACTAGTCATCTTAATAAAGCAATACTACAAACACATAAAGATAAAAGTGATGAAATGGAAATCATAAAAGTTGTTCAAACATACTTGAGAGAGGAAGGAGAAAATTTTAAGTGGCTTATGTTCATTTCAATATTATTTCATTACACATGATTAGTTTTAAATTTTAATAATTTTAAGTATCAGTATTTCAAAATCATTTGTTTCTACCTGTTTTTTTTTTCTGTTTTCTCATGTAATTTCAGTTTGTGGACATATTACACAGAATTTAGTAGAAACATTGATGGCAAAACATGCATTATGACTCTTTAACTTTTAGGGGGTATATAAGTCAATCTGTCCTCCTCCACCACGACACACATTTGTAGGAAGCTGATAAGGACTTTAAAAGTGCACATTTTGAGATATAATTGGTTAATGTAGCAAGTGAAGAGATACAAGGAGCACTATATTTTGTATTTTTAAGGTGAAACTGGACCCATGGTGGCTGCTACTTTGAAACTTGGAATTGCTATCTTAAATGGAGGAAACTCTACAGTACAGCAGGTATGTCATTAAGCCTTTCACATAATGTGCTTTTCAAATAGATGGGCCATATAGTCATCCTGTTGAACAATCATCCTAAAAGAACAATTGGTTGTACATTTGTTTCACTTTCTATGTAAAATATGTCTTTATATTATGGTCTTCTCCTAGTATCCAGATATCTTCTAGTTAGCACAATAAACACAGCTTCTAGGTACAATAGATAATATTTCTCTTTAGAAGTCTGAAGTCATGTCATGTGGTGTTGTCATTTGCAGTGCTGCATTTCATGTGACTAAGTCAGCATAAAGCAGCTGTTTTGTTTTAATAGTAAAATAGTAATATCCTTACCTAGTTTGGGAACATGTCTTATAGTGTTATACCTCCTATAAATTGACTCTTGAGATTTTGTTAATAGTATGGAGCTGGCTCCTGGGTTAACATGTAAATAGGATGCACTGTTCTGAAGGGTTAATGCGGTCACAATAGGAAAAGTGGAGATATGCATGCAAGCGGGTCTCTCTGTTCAAGGCTGAACGTGCTGGCAAGCGAGGCGTTCTGCCAAGGAGTCTGGACACAGCCTTGAGTTTAATGGCCCCTTGCTAACGAGGGAGCATTCCTTTCTTTTGATAAAAGGAGAGAAGAGGGCTCTGGACAGACCTTGCAGTAAACAGAGGTTTCACTCCCCTTGCTGTATGATAACATGTATGCATCTGCACTGTACTGAAAAGGCTTATTCATGCAGTCTAGAATTCTGCCTAGGGGGCTATATAATAATAAACCGCAATTATTTGCGCAGTCTTTCCTCCGGCCGGAGTGTGTGTTTGTGTCTCCTGTATGTCTCGTATGTCTTGTGTGTTTTATGTCATTTCACTTGTAATCTCCAGTAATCAACACTGTTCAGAATTTTTTTCTAGTTCTAAATCTTTCTATTCTCCTAAAATAAGGTAAAATCACTTCCCAACCAAGTTTTATAACTATATTCAGTTTGAAAGTTAGACGTTATCAGGACTGGGGATTTGATAATGCAGTGTCTCTATACAACTGAATGCAAAGATCTGTAAGTTAGAATAAGAGTGTCTGAGTGACTTACTGTAAATAATAAACGCTAGAGAGTGTGTGGAGAGAAAGGAACCCTCCTACACTATTGGTGGAAATGTAAATTGGTACAGCCACTATGAAAGGTATGTACAGTATGGAGGTTCTTCAGAGAACTAAAAATAGGATTAAGATATAATCCAGCAATCCTACTCCTGGACATATATTCAGAAAAAAACTATAATTGAAAAAGAAACATGTATTACTATGTTCATAGCAGCACAATTTACAATAGCTAAAACATGGAAACAACTTAAATGCCCATTGACATATGAATGGATAAATAAGAAGTGGTACATATACACAATGGAGTAATACTCAGCCATTAAAAAGAATGAAATAATCCCATGACACTCACATCAGCGTGGATACAGCTAGAGGCTTTCATAAGAAGTGAAGAAAGAGAAAGACAAACACCATGTTTCATTTATATATGAAATCCAAAATATTCCACAATTGAACCTATCTACAGGATGAAAACAGACTCACAGATGTAGAGACTTGTGGTTACCAAGGGGGAGGAGAGTAGGGGAGGGAATAGAAATTGGGATTAGAAGATGCAGTCTACCATATACAGAGCGGATAACCAACAACATCCTACTATATAGCACAGGGAACTGTATTCACTATTCTGCAATAAACCATAACAGAAAAGAATATAAAACAAAGGTATGTATGTGTATAACTGAGTCTCTTTGCTATAGAGCAAAAATTAATACAACACTGTAAATCAAGTTTACTTCATTAAAATATATATATATATTTTAGTGACTTAGGGAAAAAAAAAACAAACAAATCAGGAACAGACTGACAAGCATGTACTGCCTGACTCTGGGGCCACACCTGACAGTGTGGCTCTGAGCACAGAAAAAATTCTTATGCTCATTGAAAACCAGTAAAATATAAACTCCAGATTGTGTTATTCTAAAACTAAGATCTCTTATTTTTATATCTTGGCTTCTGTATGAGAAAGAAGAGTTGATGAACAGGGAACTAATAACTATTCTTTCTTGGCTAAGTATTAGTGAGGCAGGTAAAGGGCTTCTCTCATTGAAGGAAAAGAAGGCTAGTGAGAACCTTAGAATGTTTGACTTCAAGTTGTTGTGAATCTCAGAATCACTAAGGTGGGAAACACTACAGTGGGACAAAGCCACAGATATGCCCCGAGAAGACCTTGGAGTCTAAGAAAAGAAAAACCGAAAATTCTGACGGCCTCTTTTGGATTGGCTAAGTTTTGAGCTAGGTGAAGTATTGAGTTGGCCAAAAAGTTCATTTGGGATTTTCTGTAATATCTTATAGGAAGATATGAACAATATTTTTAGCCAAACTAGTAGCAGAAGAACTGAAAAATTCATCTTTATCTTGTTCTCAAATTGTGTGCTTTTTTACTGTAAATATAATCATTACGTGTTATAATTGGATTGAAATCTCTGGCCTCTTCTTGGTGTGATGTTTATAAGTGCACGAAGCAAAATTACACAGGTTGACGAAAGAAATAAAGTATATTGAAATGTGGTTATCGAAATGTTATATAACAGGGTTTTTTTTAAGTTGTGTATTTCCTTATGAATTCATTAAGTAAAAGATCTAGTGCTTAGTCTAATAATTAGTGAGAAGAAAAGATTAAATACTTTTAAGTAGCTATAACAACTGTAATGTGATAGGAAAATATCCAAAATCTTTATTGGTAACAAAATCATAGCCATTATCAATCCTACTTGTGTTTGTTGCTTAGATTACTTGTTGAAAGGAATGCTAAATTTCAGTTAGAATTTAATAAAAATAAAAGTGAGTTTTTTTCCTGTCCAATTTACAGATTTTCTTTTTTGATTTCCATAGTAAAAGACTATATGACTTTTAAAAAATGTAAAGAAAAATAAAGAAAACTTAGCTAATCTCTCCACAATACTGATCAAAAAATAGTTTCCCTTAGCTTATGTATTACTTCAAAAGATCTTAATTATATCTCCAGAATCCTTGGAGTCAAAAGGAACCTTGAGAGATCATGTAATAAATATACTCACTGTATGTATAGATCTTTTCATTTTCTATCTAAACCTTCAGATATACCTTCCTTTGTCATTTATGCCATGTTCATTTTGTTTTAAAAGACCAATGATTAATAACTGCTTCATGTTAATTATGAGCTTCCCTGGTGGTTCAGAAGTTAAAGCATCTGCCTCCAATGCGGGAGACCCGGGTTGGATCCCTGGGTAGGGAAGATCCCCTGGAGAAGGAAATGGTAACCCACTCCAGTATTCTTGCCTGGAGAATCCCATGGACGGAGGAGCCTGGTAGTCCACGGGGTCGCAAAGAGTCGGACACGACTCAGCGACTTCACTCACTCACTCATGTTAATTATACCATTAGGTTATCACACACACACATACACCCCCAAAACAGCTATGTTGTTATGTGTCTGTATTTGTATGTATCTACGCATGTGTAGGTGTATCATATGTGTGCAAACACAAACACACTACACTTTGTGCGTGTGTATGCAGCCTTCACATATTTAGTTTTATATTACCTTTAACTCAAATTTCTGGAAAAAGATTACTTACCACCATTTTGACTGCTTAGCTGAGTCCTGTCTAAATAGCACTGATAGTAGGACTTGTTCCCCGCTATTTAAGATTCAAAGAAGAGCAGTGTCTTCATTTTCTTAGTGTTTCTCTTATCATCTTGAATGTACTTCTCATTTGAAACCTCCAGCACATCCTGTTTACATTCGAAGTAGCTGTTTCCCTATGGCATGTAACAATATACTCACAGCAATGCATTGCGTTAGTATTTTTTACATTTATGTTTAACCAATATGTTGACTACAGAATCTGGACATCATTGTGAGAACAGGAGAAAAATTAATAGTCAAATAATTCCCACCATTCCTTGAGTTTAGAGACCATGGTAATGGAAACTGAATTTCTGTCTTAGCAGCATATGGTAGTCAGAGCTTTTGGATGACTGCTTTTTAAGGAGCTCACTTTTTTTTTAAATTAATCTATTTATTTTAATTGGAGGCTAATTACTTTACAATATTGTGGTGATTTTTGCCATACATCGACATGAATCAGCCATGGGTATACATGTGTCCCCCTATCCTGAACCCCCCTCCCACCGCCCTCCCCACCCCATCCCTCTGGGTTGTCCCAGAGCACCAGCTTTGAGTGCCCTGTGTCATGCATCAAACTTGCACTGGAGCTCACTTTTGTAGTGAAAACTGTGAGTAGCATTCACGTGGGCCTTCTTCCCAGTAAACTTGAACTATCTGAAATCTCCAAATACTTACAGAGTGACTTGAAGAGAACTAAGGGTACTATTTTCCCCGATACTTACGCTGCTCCTGCTGTTTTGTAAGGCAGCTCCCTTGCTCCAGGCCATGGCTGTGTCCTGCTGCGCATGCACAGAAATGTGCAAGTCTCTTGATGTGACATGTATGTCACTATTTCATGGTCATGTTTGTATGCACTGATATTTTTTTTCTTTATTTTAGCATAGAAAGGATGTTTTGTTGTTTATTTAACAAAAAATAAGATTTATGTTCAGTGACCATGTGGTTTATCTATTTTCTGCAGAAAATGCTTGACTACCTCAAGGAGAAAAAGGACGTGGGCTTCTTTCAGAGCCTGGCTGGCCTGATGCAGTCATGCAGGTAAGCACCTGCCCTCCTTGCTCTAGTTCCACTCAGAGGTTGCATCTTCAAAAGTACTTGTTTTACATTACTGACAGTACTTGTACACAGAACATTTTTTTATTGAAACAATTTTTTAAATTTATTTTTTATTGGACTATATAGTTGTTTTAGAATGTTGTGTTCACAGAAGATTTTTTAATGGTTAAGCACCCTTTCAAGTGGGGCAAAAATGTGCAAGTGTCTTATATTCGATCTTGCTGTTAAATGTTAGTAATGTCTTCATTACTAACTTGTTCCATGTTAATAATGTCTTAAAATAGTCTTCCGTGTGCTTAAATAGGGACCTTGGAGAATTAATGTATACTCTCTATATTTGAAAATGAATACTATATGATTTTTGAAAACCATTAAATTCCATTTCATTTTATCTGTGAGCCTTGAGATCATATCTCATCTTCCCTACAATGATCCTTAACCAACTAATTTATGATCATTTTGTAGTTTTTACAGTATTTAAAATCATTCAGATAGCATTTGACTAAAGAACCTGACACATACTTAATGTGATAAGCTATTCCAACTGGAAAAACATGATTATTATAATTCTATTTCAGTATGCCTGCTGACTCTGTAATGTTCTCCCAAGTTGAAACCCATTTATGCCATATACTTGACTTTCACATGGATCATTTCAGTGTGGTCCCTGGAGAGGTAGTCTGCTACGAAAAAACACTATTGGTAGTCAGGGTATGTTTTCAATGCATAATAACATTCAGTTCACACTTCATGATATACGTTTGCCCTTCTGAAGAAGGGAAAGGTTCTGTTAGTCCTCTAAATGTTTTTCTCCCTGTTATTGCAGTGTCCTCGATCTAAATGCATTTGAACGACAAAACAAAGCTGAAGGACTTGGGATGGTGACTGAAGAAGGATCAGGTACTGCTCACTTAAATTGAAAAGATCACCTGTCCCCACTTCTTCCCTGAAATTACCTTTCTGGTATAGAGAGATGCGAGATTATCTAAATGGACACTGTGCGTATGTGACTCATTTAAAANTTATGAAATCCAAAATATTCCACAATTGAACCTATCTACAGGATGAAAACAGACTCACAGATGTAGAGACTTGTGGTTACCAAGGGGGAGGAGAGTAGGGGAGGGAATAGAAATTGGGATTAGAAGATGCAGTCTACCATATACAGAGCGGATAACCAACAACATCCTACTATATAGCACAGGGAACTGTATTCACTATTCTGCAATAAACCATAACAGAAAAGAATATAAAACAAAGGTATGTATGTGTATAACTGAGTCTCTTTGCTATATAGCAAAAATTAATACAACACTGTAAATCAAGTTTACTTCATTAAAATATATATATATTTTAGTGACTTAGGGAAAAAAAAACAAACAAATCAGGAACAGACTGACAAGCATGTACTGCCTGACTCTGGGGCCACACCTGACAGTGTGGCTCTGAGCACAGAAAAAATTCTTATGCTCATTGAAAACCAGTAAAATATAAACTCCAGATTGTGTTATTCTAAAACTAAGATCTCTTATTTTTATATCTTGGCTTCTGTATGAGAAAGAATAGTTGATGAACAGGGAACTAATAACTATTCTTTCTTGGCTAAGTATTAGTGAGGCAGGTAAAGGGCTTCTCTCATTGAAGGAAAAGAAGGCTAGTGAGAACCTTAGAATGTTTGACTTCAAGTTGTTGTGAATCTCAGAATCACTAAGGTGGGAATCACTACAGTGGGACAAAGCCACAGATATGCTCCGAGAAGACCTTGGAGTCTAAGAAAAGAAAAACCGAAAATTCTGACGGCCTCTTTTGGATTGGCTAAGTTTTGAGCTAGGTGAAGTATTGAGTTGGCCAAAAAGTTCATTTGGGATTTTCTGTAATATCTTATAGGAAGATATGAACAATATTTTTAGCCAAACTAGTAGCAGAAGAACTGAAAAATTCATCTTTATCTTGTTCTCAAATTGTGTGCTTTTTTACTGTAAATATAATCATTACGTGTTATAATTGGATTGAAATCTCTGGCCTCTTCTTGGTGTGATGTTTATAAGTGCACGAAGCAAAATTACACAGGTTGACGAAAGAAATAAAGTATATTGAAATGTGGTTATCGAAATGTTATATAACAGGGTTTTTTTAAAGTTGTGTATTTCCTTATGAATTCATTAAGTAAAAGATCTAGTGCTTAGTCTAATAATTAGTGAGAAGAAAAGATTAAATACTTTTAAGTAGCTATAACAACTGTAATGTGATAGGAAAATATCCAAAATCTTTATTGGTAACAAAATCATAGCCATTATCAATCCTACTTGTGTTTGTTGCTTAGATTACTTGTTGAAAGGAATGCTAAATTTCAGTTAGAATTTAATAAAAATAAAAGTGAGTTTTTTTCCTGTCCAATTTACAGATTTTCTTTTTTGATTTCCATAGTAAAAGACTATATGACTTTTTAAAAATGTAAAGAAAAATAAAGAAAACTTAGCTAATCTCTCCACAATACTGATCAAAAAATAGTTTCCCTTAGCTTATGTATTACTTCAAAAGATCTTAATTATATCTCCAGAATCCTTGGAGTCAAAAGGAACCTTGAGAGATCATGTAATAAATATACTCACTGTATGTATAGATCTTTTCATTTTCTATCTAAACCTTCAGATATACCTTCCTTTGTCATTTATGCCATGTTCATTTTGTTTTAAAAGACCAATGATTAATAACTGCTTCATGTTAATTATGAGCTTCCCTGGTGGTTCAGAAGTTAAAGCATCTGCCTCCAATGCGGGAGACCCGGGTTGGATCCCTGGGTAGGGAAGATCCCCTGGAGAAGGAAATGGTAACCCACTCCAGTATTCTTGCCTGGAGAATCCCATGGACGGAGGAGCCTGGTAGTCCACGGGGTCGCAAAGAGTCGGACACGACTCAGCGACTTCACTCACTCACTCATGTTAATTATACCATTAGGTTATCACACACACACATACACCCCCAAAACAGCTATGTTGTTATGTGTCTGTATTTGTATGTATCTACGCATGTGTAGGTGTATCATATGTGTGCAAACACAAACACACTACACTTTGTGCGTGTGTATGCAGCCTTCACATATTTAGTTTTATATTACCTTTAACTCAAATTTCTGGAAAAAGATTACTTACCACCATTTTGACTGCTTAGCTGAGTCCTGTCTAAATAGCACTGATAGTAGGACTTGTTCCCCGCTATTTAAGATTCAAAGAAGAGCAGTGTCTTTATTTTCTTAGTGTTTCTCTTATCATCTTGAATGTACTTCTCATTTGAAACCTCCAGCACATCCTGTTTACATTCGAAGTAGCTGTTTCCCTATGGCATGTAACAATATACTCACAGCAATGCATTGCGTTAGTATTTTTTACATTTATGTTTAACCAATATGTTGACTACAGAATCTGGACATCATTGTGAGAACAGGAGAAAAATTAATAGTCAAATAATTCCCACCATTCCTTGAGTTTAGAGACCATGGTAATGGAAACTGAATTTCTGTCTTAGCAGCATATGGTAGTCAGAGCTTTTGGATGACTGCTTTTTAAGGAGCTCACTTTTTTTTTAAATTAATCTATTTATTTTAATTGGAGGCTAATTACTTTACAATATTGTGGTGATTTTTGCCATACATCGACATGAATCAGCCATGGGTATACATGTGTCCCCCCATCCTGAACCCCCCTCCCACCGACCTCCCCACCCCATCCCTCTGGGTTGTCCCAGAGCACCAGCTTTGAGTGCCCTGTGTCATGCATCAAACTTGCACTGGAGCTCACTTTTGTAGTGAAATCTGTGAGTAGCATTCAGGTGGGCCTTCTTCCCAGTAAACTTGAACTATCTGAATCTCCAAATACTTAGAGTGACTTGAAGAGAACTAAGGGTACTATTTTCCCCGATACTTACGCTGCTCCTGGTGTTTTGTAAGGCAGCTCTCTTGCTCCAGGCCATGGCTGTGTCCTGCTGCGCATGCACAGAAATGTGCAAGTCTCTTGATGTGACATGTATGTCACTATTTCATGGTCATGTTTGTATGCACTGATATTTTTTTTCTTTATTTTAGCATAGAAAGGATGTTTTGTTGTTTATTTAACAAAAAATAAGATTTATGTTCAGTGACCATGTGGTTTATCTATTTTCTGCAGAAAATGCTTGACTACCTCAAGGAGAAAAAGGACGTGGGCTTCTTTCAGAGCCTGGCTGGCCTGATGCAGTCATGCAGGTAAGCACCTGCCCTCCTTGCTCTAGTTCCACTCAGAGGTTGCATCTTCAAAAGTACTTGTTTTACATTACTGACAGTACTTGTACACAGAACATTTTTTTATTGAAACAATTTTTTAAATTTATTTTTTATTGGAATATATAGTTGTTTTAGAATGTTGTGTTCACAGAAGATTTTTTAATGGTTAAGCACCCTTTCAAGTGGGGCAAAAATGTGCAAGTGTCTTATATTCGATCTTGCTGTTAAATGTTAGTAATGTCTTCATTACTAACTTGTTCCATGTTAATAATGTCTTAAAATAGTCTTCCGTGTGCTTAAATAGGGACCTTGGAGAATTAATGTATACTCTCCATATTTGAAAATGAATACTATATGATTTTTGAAAACCATTAAATTCCATTTCATTTTATCTGTGAGCCTTGAGATCATATCTCATCTTCCCTACAATGATCCTTAACCAACTAATTTATGATCATTTTGTAGTTTTTACAGTATTTAAAATCATTCAGATAGCATTTGACTAAAGAACCTGACACATACTTAATGTGATAAGCTATTCCAACTGGAAAAACATGATTATTATAATTCTATTTCAGTATGCCTGCTGACTCTGTAATGTTCTCCCAAGTTGAAACCCATTTATGCCATATACTTGACTTTCACATGGATCATTTCAGTGTGGTCCCTGGAGAGGTAGTCTGCTACGAAAAAACACTATTGGTAGTCAGGGTATGTTTTCAATGCATAATAACATTCAGTTCACACTTCATGATATACATTTGCCCTTCTGAAGAAGGGAAAGGTTCTGTTAGTCCTCTAAATGTTTTTCTCCCTGTTATTGCAGTGTCCTCGATCTAAATGCATTTGAACGACAAAACAAAGCTGAAGGACTTGGGATGGTGACTGAAGAAGGATCAGGTACTGCTCACTTAAATTGAAAAGATCACCTGTCCCCACTTCTTCCCTGAAATTACCTTTCTGGTATAGAGAGATGTGAGATTATCTAAATGGACACTGTGCGTATGTGACTCATTTAAAAGTTCATAGTTAGACACCCACATAGGTCACATCCAAGACCCCAGACCTAACCTTCCATGTTAGTAATTGACTCCTTTTTATTCCACACCCACTGTCTGTNATCAGGTACTGCTCACTTAAATTGAAAAGATCACCTGTCCCCACTTCTTCCCTGAAATTACCTTTCTGGTATAGAGAGATGCGAGATTATCTAAATGGACACTGTGCGTATGTGACTCATTTAAAAGTTCATAGTTAGACACCCACATAGGTCACATTCAAGACCCCAGACCTAACCTTCCATGTTGGTAATTGACTCCTTTTTATTCCACACCCACTGTCTGTGACCTTTCCTCTAGCTGGGTAGTAGATAAAGAACCCTTATGAGAGAATTATATCTAAAATTATAAAGTGCATGGATGAGCCAAATTAGAAAATGTTTGACTTCCTTTGGCCATTTTAGCAAACTGTCAGGTTTCCAGATTCTATCTATCTCCTTAGTATAGTAATGCTTTCAGAGCCTTCAGGCCATCAGTATTCTTACTACTTTTCCCTTTTAGCTCAGTTATTCTTCTATTTGATAAATCCATATGTCTTTGCAAGTACAAATTGTTTAAGAAAATAAATTTAAAAAGTAATTTTTGTGTTTAAATAACTTTGATCATATAATGTACATGTGCATAAAAATAACCCACATAATAGAGTTTTTCTCTCTTTAAATAGATGTATAAACTAGAAAATTTAGCACATTGTGCATTTAAAGCAGAAATAAGTGTTGCTTCACATTCATTTTGGTATCTATTAAGAAAAAATATCTTCTCTATTTTTGGTTTTGATTTGTTTTTATTATTTTGTGTTTGATTTTTAAATTATTTTAGTTTGAGTAAGGCCCCGTGTGTTTATCTGTTTTTGTTTGTTTTGTCTGGTTTGGAGTTGTCATCTTATCAATGTATTATTAGTTTTAGAACATTGGGTCTTCTAAAAAAACTACGCTTACTGCAAAAAAACAAATTTTCTCCCCTCTGCCATTGGTAGTCTGCTTGCCTTTCTGAAATATTTTAGAATTAACAAATCTTTCTAATTATCTCTGTATATTTTTGTTCTCACAATAGTAAAAATAATTTAGTTGCATTTTTCTTCCTGTATTTTAAAGATGATCATTTATACATATTCTAATGCTGCTGCTTCTATATCACCTGTGTAATTTTATTTTCTGCTTGGCATTTGAATGTAGAAGTTCAGACATCAAGTTAATACTTGATTATTATTGGTTATTTAATTGGCTTAGCTACCTTCAAGAAAAATCACCAGCAGAATTCTGAACTTACTTAGATATTCTGAAAAGGAACATCAAGCTAAATATCTTCATTACTAACATTTGTGTCACCAGTTACAACTCCTGGCCTGTTGGACCTGTCTGGAGAATTCGGAGCCACTACAAAGCCCACATCCCATTAACTGCATTGCCTTTAAGGCCTCACAGGACTCCTAGGGTTTTTCCAGCTATAAAGTACCTAAAAATGAGTCAGTTCTCTATGTAAAGTCTGACTTCCCTGTTTTGGAAATAGAAATCAATTTTATTTTCCCCTGCAGTTTTTACCTAATATACCAGAGGCTCTGAACATAATTCCAATCATCGTTCTCTGTCACTCTTTACATCAGCTCCCACAAAGAAATAGTGACCACACAGGTTTATTTTCCTGGTCCCCTAGACTTTTATCAAACAGATATGGGTTGGAATAACACTTGTGGATCCCAATTTAGATAGAACTTGATAAGAGCAGCCATCCTGATGTAAGAATTAGTTCTATCTGTCAATATGAGATTGGTTTGCTTAGTTTATTTTTTGTAAAGATGCACACAAAAGTTATTGCCCAAATTGATTAACACATTTATATTTTATTTCCTTACAAACAGCAAAACAAAAACAATGTCTCAACTTCTTTTCTTTTTCCCCATTTCCTTTCCTTTCAACAACTGTCCATGTATATTCTCCCTTCCTCAGTCATCACTCATGAGCGTGGTAATTATTAAAAATCAACTGCCTTCTCTTTATTTGCTCCTTTATTTGTTGTTAGCTTGATGTACAGTCTTGATAGTAACAGTTTTTGTACGTTTTTCCTTTTCCAGACCATTTTAGCAAGTAGATTATTTACTTTCATCATTTTGCATCCTTTTACTTTTTAAAACTTATGTATCAAGCTTTCCTTTTTTTTTCTTCCTATGAGGATGTATAGTTATTAACATAGTAGACATGAAGGGGCAACAAGCATTTAAATGATGGTTTTGGATTTGTTTGGTTCTGTTCTTTCATTTAATAGAAGTTCTGATGGACCCAGTGTTTGCAACTGTTGTGTAAATGATTGAATGTGTGCAATAGTTTCCCTGTGGCATTTCTGTTTTGGACATACTGTGGCTTTATGGCTGTACCAAGTGGTGCATGGGAAAATCAAAGCTGATCCAGGGTGGGTGGTAAATGGTAGAGTCTCCTTTTAGCCATTGGACTCTGCCAGTTCACTTCCAAGTATTAAGAGATTTACAGAGTTTTTCTCTATGCCTTTGAAAATATCATATATTAAAAACCCTCTAACATGAAATGAACTTTCATTCCTGAGATCAAATTTAAAGATCAGTAGTAATAGTAGCAAGTATTTCCTCTTCAGGCTAGCATAATAACAAAAATGGCATTGATATTGCAAGGTAGTCTCTAGAAGGCATGACATATGATGGTGGTAAAGAAGGGATGAGATTTTCTTGAACAGTATTTTGTGTGTCAACACAGCTTCAGAGATTAAGTTGTACTTTCTCAATACACACTGCTGCCTGCATCAAGAGCCCTCTTAGGAGACTGTGCAATGAGAACTCATTGGCTCCAATGATTACTATACTGCTTCCCAGATTGAGAACACCTATACCGACTCTATCTTTGGCATGTTTTTAAAATTTTTGTTACATGGCCATTCTTTTAAAGATTCTGCAAGTGTTAAGAAAAGTATGTACCCTTATAGGAAAAAGAACCTAGGTCATCCCTCTTGGAAAATATAGAAAAGACTGAAAAATCTGAATCTGTTCAGAGCTTGAGGCTTACGCCAGTATAAGCTCAGGACTGAGAAAATAATCTGATACATCTAAATCTCCATCCTAACCAATTGTCTTTGTTAAGCTAAATCTGTTCCTGATGATGAAATGACCATAAATTATATCACCATGGAAACTGTGTTACTTAAATACATGAACTTTTTCATACCCATGACTTTGCCTATGTGTTTTCCCTGTGTTATAAATAGAGTGAGGCAAAGTGAGATTCTATAACTTGTCCAGGGTCACACAGCAAAGTGGCAGGATCAAGGCTAAAATTGCAGGCATTCTTCCTCTCTTTAATTTGCCAATTCCACAAGCCAATTCCCTTTCCTTCCAGTCTCTAGTAGTCTTTGGGGGACTTATTTTGTGTCCAGCACGTTGGCTTAAGTTAGAATTATTGGCCCCCTAATGTCTCCCTTCTAAGGCACCCATCTGTTGCCAATTTTTGAATCCACTGTTAAAGTTTTAATACCACTTCTAAGCTTTTTATGATTACACATGATATTCCCCATCTGGATTGAGATAACATTAGGAAATACATGCTCCTTTAAGGTTTGTATGCAGCTGTCCCTCGATATCCATGAGGGACTGGTTCCAGGACCCTCTTCCTGCCCACAGATGCTCAAGTCCCTTATACAAAACGGCCTAGCATGGTCATACCCCTGTATCCACAAATACAGAAGGACAGCTGTATAAGGCTATCGGACTAATTGTTGATATTCCTTTTTCTATACTGTCATTGTCATGTAAGTTTGCCATGTATCCTTATCCCACTTTATTAAATTTCCCTCATTTCTTTTGGGTTGGCAAAAAGTCCTACCTGGTTTTTCCATAACATCTTACAGAAAAACCTGAAGGAACTTTTTGGCCCACTCAATACAAAAGTCTGGACTTCCTGCTTGTTAAAAAAAAAAAAATCTTCAGATGTGTTTAGATTTCGTGATGTGCTCAGTGTTGTCTTCTCTGTATATTTTTTAGTCCTATGTGTTTTATTTTACTATATGAAATGAAGTTCAAAACCAAAAACTTCTATGAATTTTTGAAATTTCATTCCATCCTTGGATTTTTGATTTGTTTCTCCTCAGTAACATTTATCCTCATTACAAATTCATGATGAGCTTGAAAGTGCAATTTTTCTTCTTTCAAACATTTTCTTGGAATATAGTTGAAGACACTGCATTGTATTTTTAATCATTTTGCAGGGATCCTTGACTTCATAAACAAGTTAAAATTTGGAAGCTGATCTGATTCCTCAGAAATTGTTTGATTTTCTAAAATATTATATAAAACATTAATACAAGTTAAGCTTCTTCCATTTCCACCTGTATTTGGTAATGTGTTCCATTGAGGTTCTTGCCTATATATTTATAGTGACCTAATGAAGTCTATGTGAAGTTGAGTGAAAGGTTTCCTTTTAATTAATTAATCAAAAGGATAATTGTAGCAATCTTTAAATATTGACCACCCTACTTTTTTTTAGTGTTTTTAGTGCTTAATTATTTATTGGCTATCTTCTACCCTAGATTGTCCCAAGGGTATTTTCCCACATGGAATCCAGTAGATCCTGGTATCCATCTGGATCCTAACTATATTACTCTCCTATTCCTGTGTAAATATTCTCTTCAAGGAAAGCCTATGGTTCATGGCACTAAATAGATTTTTTTAAACATCCTTGTACAGTTTTTAAACTTTGAAGCACTCATTTAAATTTGAGTGGCTATTGCGTGCTAGATACTGTCCTAGACATTGGATTTATATAGGAAATACAGAGTATTGTGTAGAGAGACTTGTAAATAAGCAACTTCAGAGCAATGCCCTCTGTTTAAAAGAAGACTGAGCTGATACGTAGCTGCCAGAGCTGGGGGAAGTATATCATCATAGATGTAACACACAGCCTGAAGTAGAAGTTTATCTGGTAGATAAGAAGGCAAAGAAAAGCATCCCAGTGAAAGAGATCCCCATATGCCAAGTTTAAGGTACAAAACATATGGGAGAACAGTAACTAACCTGGTGTGATTGAAAAGAAATGAACTCACTAGAGGATGGAAAGGTAGTCTGTGGGAGACCCTAAAGGACCTTCTTTACCCTGACAGGGAACTTGCACTTTCTTTCTGAGACCTTGGAGAACCATTATATAAGTAACACTTATGTGATACTGTGTTTTTTGTGTTGATTCACTTGGAATCTAAATTCCCACATTCACTCTTCAAAATGCTTCCAGTAGAATCTACCAACTAAAATTCACAGATTTCTCATTCTCAGTAGTGCTAGCAATA
>SJYW01043050.1:87067-134193 GCA_006410735.1 Raphicerus campestris | reverse complement strand
ACCTGGGTTTGATTCCTGGGTCGGGAAGATCCCCTAGAGAAGGAAATGGCAATCCACTCCAGCACTCTTGCCTGGAAAATCCCATGGACAGAGGAGCCTGATAGGCTGCAGTCCATGGGGTCACAAAGAGTCAGACACGACTGAGTAACTTCACTCATTCATTCATATATATTTCAGTTAAAAAAAAGGAAAAAAAATGAAGAGAGAAGGCTACAAGAAAAACAATCTGAAATCATGTTTGAAAGCAAAAGTGTTTTTCTCCACTGCTAGCCTTTAATTCTCTTATCCATATTATCTATTATCTAATTTATTTCATACAGTGGTCATTTTTATTGTCTAGGAATGAATTTTATACATGGTATTAAGTTGTTACCTTAGTTTAAATAAATGCATTTAATCAAATTATAACTGATTTATTATATTCACAACCCACTGGAATTCTGTATTTTAGAAATCTAGAACTTTTAAAATTACTTCATGCCATTAAAACTTCACATTGATTCCTATTGTGCTTTGCATATTTCAAAGCAGTTGTACTTGTTTGAACCAGTTTGATTCTCCCAGCAGCCCTATGAATTATGGAAGTCAGGAGATTGTTAAGTCCCATATCAAAATGATGAAAAAAAGAGTCAGAAAGGTGAATTGATTTTTCCAAAGCCACATGTCTAAAATATGGTTTTTCCTGGGTTCTAAAATTGAAAACAAGTTAGGAGTCCACAATTTAAGATAAAAAATAAGCAAAATGATTGTTAGTCAAAGATTGACTACTGATGTGAACTTGATGAAGTGGAGGAACTATGGCACCCTGCATTTAGAGAGACCATACAGTGTAGAAATTACCTGTTTGTTGCCTGACTGTGACCTTCTTGAGGTTAGGAATTGTGTCCATTAGTCTTTTTCATCCCCAGCATCTCACAAAGTGCCTAGCACACAGGGGACCCGTAATGAGTGTTGTTTGAAGTTTACTGAATTCAGGTCTTTTACCTGTTAATAGCTCTACGACAGTAGTCAAGTTACTTAATTTCTCAGTTGTTTCCCAAACCACAAAATGGGGTCATGTCACCTCATTTTAGGATTATTGCAAACATGAAATGAAATGAGAAAATATGTCTAGCACAATGCCTAGCACACTATAGTCACTAACTAAATGCTAGCTATAAATCCATTTTCAAGTTTTTTATTCTTGGGGAATTCCCTGGTGACCCAGTAGTTAGGACTCTGTGCTCGCAGGGGCAGGAGTTTGGTCCCTGGTCAGGGAATTAAGATCCCCAAAGCCACAAAACATGACCAAATGAATAAATCGTAAACTTTTTATCCTTTACTATTTGAGTTGTAATATTATTTAAGCAGCCATATTTAGATCATTTAAGCAATGATACTAAGATAACACACATGGAGTTAAATACCTAACTTTTCACTATTTAAAAGTATTTTTAGCCTTTATCCTTCAGTTTTTCCATATACAAAGTAAATATTTAAGTTCTCTAAAGTTCTGTGATCAGAATTATTTCCTCCACGACAATGGGGGCTCTTGAGATCCACTTAAGAGTAGATATTAGGGAATTGTTCAATGCAGCCAGTCTCATGTTTCATACTACTCACTTTTTTATCTCCACATTATAGAGATATTGACATAGCAAGAGCCTACAACACTGGAGACCTTAGTCTTCTGGAGTCTATTGATGCTTATGCAATTGTTTATATATTTAGTAGTCTTTTTACTTATTTCACTAATTTTAGTAACAGTTATTGATAATTGATAATTATTAACAAATCTCTTCTGGAGCTAGGTATGAAAATTTTGAGCTATATCTATGGATAGTCTAAGTAAAAACAACTTTGTTCTAATTGAACTTAAGCAAAACTTTGCTTACTTTTTTATTAATTAGATAAACCATTTGGGAATAGAAAAGGCTTTTTTAAATTTTATTAAATCTGTAAAAGTGGAATTACTTTTTATTGTTAGCTTGAATAAATAAAGTCTACCTAATATTATTTTCAGGTGAAAATTTATATTTTTTATAATATTTGGTCCATTAAAATTAAGGCAGCTTTTTGAAAATAAAAACATTCTAACACCTAAGTTCACATAACTACATTTATCACATAGGCATGTTGTTCCCATCTTTATTTAGTGTCATTGCCACTTCTCCTAATAATACTAACCTTTCCACAATTGATTTTTAAAAAAGGGTCAGACAGATTATGTAGAGCCAGTGAGGTATACAGTATACATTTTCCATTCATTTTATAGATGAGAAACCTAAATCACAAGGAACAAACTCATCATCACAACAGTATTGAAATAACCTTCCCCTTTATTACAGTGTTAGAAATGATAAGCCCTCTATAATTGAAAACAAAACCAAAGGCATGCCCTTCACAATAGCTACATTTGGCCAGCATGCAGCTATTGCAAATAAGATATTTAAAGTGTAAGAGCACTTTCAACTACATTTTACTCCATTCCGTTATTTCGTATTAACCTTAGTTTCCATCTTACAGTGGAATTTCTTTTGCGCACATCCCAGAATAGACTGGTGCTCCTGTACCTTCTGCAGACATAAAGCCATCCTCCATCTTTGTTCCTGCACCACCTACAGGCAGCATGGGCAATGGCAGCATTTTAATCAGATAGGAATGTGTTTATTAAGCAGCAGCACCCTAGTCAATAACCTGGTACCACCTGATGGCAAATGAAGGCTTGACCTGCCCCCTTTCCCCTCCCTTCTCTCTCTCGTTCTGCTGTGTGCAGCGTGTCCACCGTAAGTGAAGTCATTTGTGTGTGTTTTGGTGTACAGTCTAAAAGATACTGTGCATGCTAAAAAGAAAATAAAGTGTTACATTATAAATTAATGTGCATTATACAGAGCATTTCTAGGTACACTGGTAGACTACATGTTAATTTATTTCAGTGTTAACTTTTCTGAATACTTTCTACCAGGGGTTACTTATTCCACATTGAAGTTATGAAGATTGATAGTATGTCCTTGGTTTTATTCAGTTTTCTGAAAATTGAAGAAACAAAACATTTTAGATGGCTCCAACAAGGAAAAAGTCAATAAGTCTATGTAACTAACTCATAATATTTTGATTTAAATATCATTTTAAAGTATCTTCATGAAATGATACAAAGTGTCATCAGTGAAGAGTTTAGTTTGTTTATTAGTCTAGACTGTTCCTTTTTTCCTATCCTGTCATGAATGTAAACACTGAGAAATGGGCTTATCAGCCATGTATTGAGATTGAAAACAACACACATTTAAACGTTTAGACTTGCCATGTCACATTTATAGACATGGTGATCTTAGTTTGGTCACCAAATATCATATCTTGCAGGCTCATAGGGAAACCAGTACAGTGATTTTATGTACTTTTTTTAATGTTTACATTAGTTTTCAAAATGGTTTTGCTTCCTAACCCTCCCATTATATGAAGCCTCTCACTTTGAAAGTCACAGACTGCAGACTGGTAAGTCCATCACCTCTCTATCATTATGATCATTCATAATTTCAGTTCCAGTAAGCACATGATCATTGCATAGTTTTCTTTCCTAGCCCAAAGTATTTCCAGTCTGAAAAGTTGTTATAATTTTTTTAAAATACATGAGTATATTCATTCACTTGCCAAACATTTGTATGTTTTTTTGTCATTTTGCTTTCTAAACAAATTGAGCTTCCAGAGCATACACTCATAATGTTGACAGTGTTTTTTTCATGGACACTCTATGGTTTTAAACTCAGCTTTCATTTGTGTGGTGCTGGTTTTTTGTTTGTTTCCTTCTCTGTGTTTTCGCTTTCAGAGTAACTTGTGATCAAGGTACATTTAAATTGAAATAGAGGTGAAATATCTGAGCCCTTTCCTAAGGCTTCATCCTGGCCCCCCACATATATAGGTAGTGTTGAATGATGCAGAACACTTCCAATGGCTGAGATGTCGTCCTCCTTTGCACATTGCTTTGTTAGGGTTAGCTCTCTTAGCTGAAGTCAGCAAAGTCTTTCTTTTGGTTTGATATTTGGAGTTAGATCTGCTTGCCAGGTTCCTCCTCCCCTGGAAGGAATGCTAAAACCAGTGAAATGAGTTAAGAAACATTTTCTAGTCATTTAGAATTTTCACAGAAATTCTTTAATTAATATGTGAATACAAAGAAACTCTTAGCCCTGTTTTATATACATATACCAAATGCCTTGGTATTGAAACGTGTCAGACNCTCTTAGCTGAAGTCAGCAAAGTCTTTCTTTTGGTTTGATATTTGGAGTTAGATCTGCTTGCCAGTTCCTCCTCCTCTGGAAGGAATGCTACAACCAGTGAAATGAGTTAAGAGACATTTTCTAGTCATTTAGAATTTTCACGAAAATTCTTTAATTAATATGTGAATACAAAGAAACTCTTAGCCCTGTTTTATATATATATATATACCGAATGCCTTGGTATTGAAACGTGTCAGACTCTAGGAACAACGCAGATTTAACTTCCACCTTTGTAAGAGATGCAGAGATCCTACTCAAAAAGAAAGAAAGGGGGGAAAAGTTCAAATCTCTAAACCTCTTCAGGTTGTTTCTAAAATGTTGCCAAACCCATGCTGCTACTTTTAACAGAGAGAGATCTCTTAAGAGTCAAATGTTCTTTTCTTACCAAGAAAAAGTGCATCTATCTGTCAAGCGCATGATCTTAAGAGCTTCAGATAGAAAAGTGGCTATGATTTGTGACTGTTTTTGNGTGTGTTTTGGTGTACAGTCTAAAAGATACTGTGCATGCTAAACAGAAAATAAAGTGTTACGTTATAAATTAATGTGCATTGTACAGAGCATTTCTAGGTACACTGGTAGACTACATGTTAATTTATTTCAGTGTTAACTTTTCTGAATACTTTCTACCAGGGGTTACTTATTCCACATTGAAGTTATGAAGATTGATAGTATGTCCTTGGTTTTATTCAGTTTTCTGAAAATTGAAGAAACAAAACATTTTAGATGGCTCCAACAAGGAAAAAGTCAATAAGTCTATGTAACTAACTCATAATATTTTGATTTAAATATCATTTTAAAGTATCTTCATGAAATGATACAAAGTGTCATCAGTGAAGAGTTTAGTTTGTTTATTAGTCTAGACTGTTCCTTTTTTCCTATCCTGTCATGAATGTAAACACTGAGAAATGGGCTTATCAGCCATGTATTGAGATTGAAAACAACACACATTTAAACGTTTAGACTTGCCATGTCACATTTATAGACATGGTGATCTTAGTTTGGTCACCAAATATCATATCTTGCAGGCTCATAGGGAAACCAGTACAGTGATTTTATGTACTTTTTTTAATGTTTACATTAGTTTTCAAAATGGTTTTGCTTCCTAACCCTCCCATTATATGAAGCCTCTCACTTTGAAAGTCACAGACTGCAGACTGGTAAGTCCATCACCTCTCTATCATTATGATCATTCATAATTTCAGTTCCAGTAAGCACATGATCATTGCATAGTTTTCTTTCCTAGCCCAAAGTATTTCCAGTCTGAAAAGTTGTTATGATTTTTTTAAAATACATGAGTATATTCATTCACTTGCCAAACATTTGTATGTTTTTTTGTCATTTTGCTTTCTAAACAAATTGAGCTTCCAGAGCATACACTCATAATGTTGACAGTGTTTTTTTCATGGACACTCTATGGTTTTAAACTCAGCTTTCATTTGTGTGGTGCTGGTTTTTTGTTTGTTTCCTTCTCTGTGTTTTCGCTTTCAGAGTAACTTGTGATCAAGGTACATTTAAATTGAAATAGAGGTGAAATATCTGAGCCCTTTCCTAAGGCTTCATCCTGGCCCCCCACATATATAGGTAGTGTTGAATGATGCAGAACACTTCCAATGGCTGAGATGTCGTCCTCCTTTGCACATTGCTTTGTTAGGGTTAGCTCACTTAGCTGAAGTCAGCAAAGTCTTTCTTTTGGTTTGATATTTGGAGTTAGATCTGCTTGCCAGGTTCCTCCTCCCCTGGAAGGAATGCTAAAACCAGTGAAATGAGTTAAGAAACATTTTCTAGTCATTTAGAATTTTCACAGAAATTCTTTAATTAATATGTGAATACAAAGAAACTCTTAGCCCTGTTTTATATACATATACCAAATGCCTTGGTATTGAAACGTGTCAGACTCTAGGAACAACGCAGATTTAACTTCCACCTTTGTAAGAGATGCAGAGATCCTACTCAAAAAGAAAGAAAGAAAGGGGGGAAAAGTTCAAATCTCTGAACCTCTTCAGGTTGTTTCTAAAATGTTGCCAAACCCATGCTGCTACTTTTAACAGAGAGAGATCTCTTAAGAGTCAAATGTTCTTTTCTTACCAAGAAAAAGTGCATCTATCTGTCAAGCGCATGATCTTAAGAGCTTCAGATAGAAAAGTGGCTATGATTTGTGACTGTTTTTGGTTCAGACGATGCTAGATGAACATGCAAGTTTGATGGAGGTGGGGATACAAAGGGAGGTTGAGGCTAAAGTGGTTGATAACATTGGGTCCCTCTGGACTTCCTGCAGGAGAAAAGGTTCTGCAGGATGACGAATTCACCTGTGACCTCTTCCGCTTCTTGCAACTGCTTTGTGAGGGACACAACTCAGGTTTGTGAGACCCCAGACCATTCATGGTACCCAGCAATAAGCATTTTGAAGCCAGTAATAACAGGAGCCCCTGCTTTGCTAGTGATTTCACTTCTTTTTTTTCCCCTCTGAATAAATCCTTTTAAGGTATTGATATTCTAAAGAGAGTTTTTTTTTTAGTGATAAAACTACAGTAATGCTGAATTTTCTAAAGGAATAATTAATATACTATTGCTTGAATGGCATTGCAGGTAGATTCTTTACCATCTGAGTCACCAGGGGAGCCCATTTGAATGGCATATGGGTACAATCAATAATTTGAAAAGCAAAGCTCTAGAGTAGCATTGGTTTGTACATTTTACACATATAACTATTTTTTAATTAAAATTGACTTGCTTGAAGACAATTTTTAGGTTTTAAAAATGTAGTGTGCATATTTGATATAAAGAAAACCTCAGGAAATTTTGTTCACAACGTAGACTTTCAAAACATGAATTTCATAATTCTTATTCGTTGTTCTCATGCTGGAGAAGACAGCTAATAGAAAGATTCAGATTGTGAAGAAAGAGGTAGATTAAATACAATAAATAGCTGTGGAGACATATGTAGGTTTATTTCTTTTTTGCCTCTTCTCTTTACCTGGGGCAATCTGCTGCACGATGTAACTTGCCATGATGTGTTTCCATTCCTTGTTTACATTTCGTATGTATCGAGCTTTCCATCAGACTTGTGCATCTGTGAAGGCAGCAACTTTATTTTGATTTTTTTTTCTTTCCCCAACATTTAACACGGTATTGAAGAACAAGAGATTATGGAATAAATCATTTAATTACTCCATCCTACAGGATGAAAGTCCTTTTCAGTCACTTACATGCCCAGAGCTCTAGAGCAAGGAATCAGGAAACAGGTGAATTCTTAGGTGAAATTTAAATATTGATATTCTGTGAAGCACCTGGGTTTGTTTTTGAGGTGCTCACTTTTTATGGCATATATAAATAATTCAAACTATCAGATATAACACTACAGAAGCTGCAGTGATTTTGGTATAGACATCATTTGCTCTTAGTGTTATTCAAAGAATTCATTTTAAATTTTTGAATGCACTTTAATAACATCTTTTGATCTTCTGTAGATTTTCAAAATTATCTGAGAACTCAGACTGGCAATAATACAACTGTCAACATAATCATCTCTACTGTAGACTACCTTCTGAGAGTTCAGGTACGTTGCTTTATATTGGTAGCAAACTAAACTGTTGGCTAGTTGGCATGATATGGCAGTTGTGAAACTGACATGGTATAATGTGTTTTGACTTACGAGGTCAAAACTTATTGAGGTATTTTGTCTTTGATCACAGTCTTTCCCCAAATATTAGACTGAAACTGCCACTACTGTCTTTGCCTCTGATTCTGGGTCTTTACTTTATTTTCTTGCTATAAGTGGGAATATTTTTTTCCCTGCAGTTTTTAGCTGGATGGCATTTTAAATTCCTTTTCAATTTGTAAAGCATGAGCATGCTCTTTTCCTTTCTCTGTGGTTGATAAATAAATGGGAGAAGAATATTTGAAACATTACTAAAAATGGGAAAGAAAGGCTTTCAAATTACCTAATATACACTTAAATATAAGAGCCTAAGGTCAATTCTTTTCAGCTCTCCAGATATCTGATGAAAAAATTCAGCCTAACACTCCATCACTTAAAAATATCTTCAATACTGTAGTAATGTTCTCCATGTTACTAGAACTGAATCTGAAGGTGTAGGTCTCTTAATGAAATTTTATACATTTATTTTTCATTTTATTTAGAAGGAAATCCGGTGTAGTACTTTTAAAATCACAAACCCTCTGTTTCTTGCTTAATCTTTGAATATGTAAAAGCACAACACTCTTACCTAAAACTAATGGAGAAAAAGGCTAGTTCTGAAGCAAGTATATCAAGAAGCTTTGCTGAAAATGTATCTGTAACTTTCAAAATCATATCTCAAGACCTGAATGTGGTTTACATGGTAGCCCAAATTATATTATTCATTTAGGCAGCTAAAATTCCTTTAAAATGTGAGCTATTGTTGAAAACATCCTGTTTGGACAAATTGATCATATTTAGATGTTTATTTACAGTTGTTGTCAGTATTTATAAGGAATCCAACCAGTTTCTTCCAGGACCTTAATACAAGTCAGGAACATTCTGAAATGTTCTTTTCTCATTAAAGAAATATTACTGGCTTTACCGGAGAAAAAGTAGACTAGATGTTTATATTCTATGATTTATCTAATTTCTGTGCTCACATAGTAATATTTAACTGCTCTATGGATAAATATGCATTAGTGTTATGAATCCTTATATTTGTGAATTTCAAGGTCATCAGAGACAAAAAGTCATTTTTAAAGCTAAGTTTTCTGCTTATTTTCTCTCCAGATATTATTTGTATCTAGGGAGGATTTGCCATATCTTATGCTTAGGAAAATCATTGAGAATGGTGTTTATTTCACAGATATTTTTGTTTGCTTCCAATCTGTTATTTAAAATGATTTCCTTTAAAGAGTCCAAAACTGGACAGGTCTTTGATAGCTTCAGAATGTGCCTTAATCCTAAATCCTATCATCTCTTTTTTTTCCAGGAATCAATTAGTGATTTCTATTGGTATTACTCTGGGAAAGATGTCATTGATGAACAAGGACAAAGGAATTTCTCCAAAGCTATTCAAGTGGCAAAACAAGTCTTTAACACTCTTACAGAGTACATTCAGGTAAACTTCTAAACATTTCTGTTATTTGAAAAAGAACGAGAAAAAAGAGTCAACTGGTTAGCATTAAATTCCTTGGAAAAATGCAGCATGCCTATTTTCCTGCTCTCATCCACATTTCCTAATAACCCCTTCTGTAGAATCTTAGCCAATGGGTCATTTAAAATGAGATGTGAAGTTATATGGAATGAACTTGCTTTACCACTGGGAGGACTGAGATATCATAAGATACCAAGGCATGAACCATGAGATTGAATGCATCGTATCTCCAATGCCTAGTGTATATAACAAGCACTCAATAAATATTAACGAAGAAGGAGAGAGAAGTGAAGGAGAAAAGGCGGAACTTTAAACCGCTTTTTATAGTATTCTTGTGAAAGAGAGGAGGGAGTTTTTTAGAAACCTTATAAAAAGGAAAAGAGCATTTAAAAACTTCACTTTAATGTATGTGTGTGTTGTCAACTGGAAAAAAAAATATTACACAATCTAAAAGTTGGAAGTTGTGTTTTATTTGATGGACTTAATTAGGACTTAAACCCAGGAGCAGCCTCTCCGTCTGGGCAACTGTTCTAAAAGGTAAGGGAGGAGCCAGGATATGTCTTTTTTTGCAATAAATAAATAAATAAAGTAGTCAGAACATCAAAAGATTACAATTAAAGAAAACCAGACATCTGAAGTTAGTGAATTTCATGCTTTTCTATGTATGGGAAGATGTATGAGTCTGGTCTCCCTGAAATCATTCCTTTGATATGCACCTTAACTCTCAGGGGCTGGATCCTGCTTTTCTCCATCCTGAATCCCCTCAGGTACACCGTTTGGGTGGCTGCTGGCTTGATGGCGACAGCATCCTTTGTTTAATTAAATGGCAGGCTGCATTCTTCGTCCATGCAGAATGTGTGTGTGTGTGTACATACATGTGTGTGTATATGAATATATTATATAGCAATATAATGTGATAATTATAGGTAAAATTTTCAAGTCCCATGAATAATATACATTTTTACATTGATTTGCTTTATATTCTTCTTGGGGTAGACTTCTGGTTTTGACCTGAAGATTCTTAAAAGACTTTATAAAATTCTTCTTTCTTCAGCAAGCAAAACTTTGCCATTTTCTAGAAGACTTGTGTCCATGGCTAATATTACTCTGACTCCATCACTGCAATTGAAGTGTCATATACAAAAATAAAATAGGAGGAAGAAACTTACAGTTTGTTTTGTCAGACAAAACATGGTCTTAAGGGGAAACTGCTTGCCGCTTAGTCGCTTTAGTCGTGTCCGAACCTGTGCAACCCCAGAGATGGCAGCCCACCAGGCTCCACCATCCTTGGGATTCTCCAGGCAAGAACACTGGAGTGGGTTTTCATTTCCTTCTCCAATGCATGAAAGGGTTAAGTAAAAATAACAGATTGTGTCTCCAAAGCCTGGCATACTTGCAGGTATCTGTAGAATGACTGAATGAGGGACCTCTTCATGGCCAAGTAAAGCCACCAGCGCTGAGTGGTGCAGAGGAGNAACATCCTGTTTGGACAAATTGATCATATTTAGATGTTTATTTACAGTTGTTGTCAGTATTTATAAGGAATCCAACCAGTTTCTTCCAGGACCTTAATACAAGTCAGGAACATTCTGAAATGTTCTTTTCTCATTAAAGAAATATTACTGGCTTTACCGGAGAAAAAGTAGACTAGATGTTTATATTCTATGATTTATCTAATTTCTGTGCTCACATAGTAATATTTAACTGCTCTATGGATAAATATGCATTAGTGTTATGAATCCTTATATTTGTGAATTTCAAGGTCATCAGAGACAAAAAGTCATTTTTAAAGCTAAGTTTTCTGCTTATTTTCTCTCCAGATATTATTTGTATCTAGGGAGGATTTGCCATATCTTATGCTTAGGAAAATCATTGAGAATGGTGTTTATTTCACAGATATTTTTGTTTGCTTCCAATCTGTTATTTAAAATGATTTCCTTTAAAGAGTCCAAAACTGGACAGGTCTTTGATAGCTTCAGAATGTGTCTTAATCCTAAATCCTATCATCTCTTTTTTTTCCAGGAATCAATTAGTGATTTCTATTGGTATTATTCTGGGAAAGATGTCATTGATGAACAAGGACAAAGGAATTTCTCCAAAGCTATTCAAGTGGCAAAACAAGTCTTTAACACTCTTACAGAGTACATTCAGGTAAACTTCTAAACATTTCTGTTATTTGAAAAAGAACGAGAAAAAAGAGTCAACTGGTTAGCATTAAATTCCTTGGAAAAATGCAGCATGCCTATTTTCCTGCTCTCATCCACATTTCCTAATAACCCCTTCTGTAGAATCTTAGCCAATGGGTCATTTAAAATGAGATGTGAAGTTATATGGAATGAACTTGCTTTACCACTGGGAGGACTGAGATATCATAAGATACCAAGGCATGAACCATGAGATTGAATGCATCGTATCTCCAATACCTAGTGTATATAACAAGCACTCAATAAATATTAACGAAGAAGGAGAGAGAAGTGAAGGAGAAAAGGCGGAACTTTAAACCGCTTTTTATAGTATTCTTGTGAAAGAGAGGAGGGAGTTTTTTAGAAACCTTATAAAAAGGAAAAGAGCATTTAAAAACTTCACTTTAATGTATGTGTGTGTTGTCAACTGGAAAAAAAAATATTACACAATCTAAAAGTTGGAAGTTGTGTTTTATTTGATGGACTTAATTAGGACTTAAACCCAGGAGCAGCCTCTCCGTCTGGGCAACTGTTCTAAAAGGTAAGGGAGGAGCCAGGATATGTCTTTTTTTGCAATAAATAAATAAATAAAGTAGTCAGAACATCAAAAGATTACAATTAAAGAAAACCAGACATCTGAAGTTAGTGAATTTCATGCTTTTCTATGTATGGGAAGATGTATGAGTCTGGTCTCCCTGAAATCATTCCTTTGATATGCACCTTAACTCTCAGGGGCTGGATCCTGCTTTTCTCCATCCTGAATCCCCTCAGGTACACCGTTTGGGTGGCTGCTGGCTTGATGGCGACAGCATCCTTTGTTTAATTAAATGGCAGGCTGCATTCTTCGTCCATGCAGAATGTGTGTGTGTGTGTACATACATGTGTGTGTATATGAATATATTATATAGCAATATAATGTGATAATTATAGGTAAAATTTTCAAGTCCCATGAATAATATACATTTTTACATTGATTTGCTTTATATTCTTCTTGGGGTAGACTTCTGGTTTTGACCTGAAGATTCTCAAAAGACTTTATAAAATTCTTCTTTCTTCAGCAAGCAAAACTTTGCCATTTTCTAGAAGACTTGTGTCCATGGCTAATATTACTCTGACTCCATCACTGCAATTGAAGTGTCATATACAAAAATAAAATAGGAGGAAGAAACTTACAGTTTGTTTTGTCAGACAAAACATGGTCTTAAGGGGAAACTGCTTGCCGCTTAGTCGCTTTAGTCGTGTCCGAACCTGTGCAACCCCAGAGATGGCAGCCCACCAGGCTCCACCATCCTTGGGATTCTCCAGGCAAGAACACTGGAGTGGGTTGTCATTTCCTTCTCCAATGCATGAAAGGGTTAAGTAAAAATAACAGATTGTGTCTCCAAAGCCTGGCATACTTGCAGGTATCTGTAGAATGACTGAATGAGGGACCTCTTCATGGGCAAGTAAAGCCACCAGCGCTGAGTGGTGCAGAGGAGAGATGGAAGCATGGCTGCTCCTTACCTCCCCTAGGTTCACTCTCTCCTCTGTATTCATACCGTGAAAGGATCTCGCTTTTTCTCTTTTCTCCTTGGGCAGGGAAGAGGATTCTTATTTTAGCATTTCAAAATGGGAAAACCACACTTGATAATTCTTATAACTTTTCTTTATTCAAACACAAGTGAAGTTTTAAATCCAGTCCAGACCACTCATGTTCCTATTTCCTTATCTTCTTGGCTTCCATTATTGCCTTAATATTCTCATCAGTGTCTAGAAGAGAGCAGTACCACATTTGGTGTGAACTGTCCTGATTAAATAATAAGATTGATAGATCTTATTGATTGACACTCACAAGCAAGTGAATTTTATAGAAACAGCAAATGACTTCTTAAAAGAACTGAAACATAAATGCCTTTTGAGCACCATAGCCTTGACTAGATGGGACCTTTGTTGGCGAAGTAATGTCTCTGCTTTTGAATATGCTATCTAGGTTGGTCATAACTTTCCTTCCAAGGGGTAAGCGTCTTTTAATTTCATAGTTGCAGTCACCATCTGCAGTGATTTTGGAGGCCAAAAAAATAAAGTCTGACACTGTTTCCACTGTTTCCTCATCTATTTGCCATGAAGTGATGGGACCAGATGCCGTGATCTTCGTTTTTTGAATGTTGGCTTTAAGCCAACTTTTTCACTCTCCTCTTTCATTTTTATCAAGAGGCTTTTTCATTCCTCTTCACTTTCTGCCATAAGGGTGGTGTCAGCTACATATCTGAGATTATTGATATTTCTCCCAGCAATCTTGATTCCAGCTTGTGTTTCTTCCAGCCCAGCATTTCTCATGATGGACTCTGCATATAAGTTAAATAAGCAGGGTGACATACTCCTTTCCCAATGTGGAACAAGTCTGTTGTTCCATGTCCAGCTCAAACTGTTGCTTCCTGACCTGCATATAGGTTTCTCAAGAGGCTGGTCAGGTGGCCTGATATTCCCATCTCTTTTAGCATTTTCCACAGTTTATCATGATCTACACAGTCAAAGGCTTTGACATAGTCAATAAAGCAGAAATAGATGTTTTTCTGGAATTCTTTTGCTTTTTCAGTTATCCAGCAGATATTGTCAATTTGATCTTTGGTTCCTCTGCCATTTTGGAATCCAGCGTGAGCATTTGGAAATTCACAGTTCATGTACTGTTGAAGCCTGGCTGCTTTGCTAGCGTGTANATTCTTTTGCTTTTTCAATTATCCAGCAGATATTGTCAATTTGATCTTTGGTTCCTCTGCCTTTTCGGAATCCAGCGTGAGCATCTGGAAATTCACAGTTCACGTACTGTTGAAGCCTGGCTGCTTTGCTAGCGTGTAAGATGAGTGCAATTGAGCATTCTTTAGCATTGCCTTTCTTTGGGATTCAAATGAAAGCTGGCCTTTTCCAGTCCTGCAGTCACTGCTGAGTTTTCCAAATTTGCTGACATATTGAGTGCAGCACTTTCACAACATCATTTTTAGGATTTAGCTCAGCTGGAATTCCATCACCTCCACTAGCTTTGTTCGTAGTGATGCTTCCTAAGGCCCACCTGACTTCACGTTCCAGAATGTCTGGCTCTAGGTGAGTGATCACATCATCATGATAATCTGGGTCGTGGAGATCTTTTTTTGTATAGTTCTGTGTATTCTTGCCCCCATTCTTAATATTTTCTGTTTCTGTTAGGTCCATACCATTTCTGTAATTTATTGTGCCCATCTTTGCGTGAAATCTTNATCATCATGATAATCTGGGTCGTGGAGATCTTTTTTTGTATAGTTCTGTGTATTCTTGCCCCCATTCTTAATATTTTCTGTTTCTGTTAGGTCCATACCATTTCTGTAATTTATTGTGCCCATCTTTGCGTGAAATCTTTCCTTGGTATGTCTCATTTTCTTGAAGAAATCTCTAGTCTTCCCATTCTATTTTTTTCCTCTATTTCTTTGCACTGACCACTGAGGAAGGCTTTCTTATCTCTCCTTGCTATTCTTTGGAACTCTGAATNTCCTTTCTTTCTGCATTTTTCCCCTTGTTTGATTAAATTTATTCTTTGACTTAAGTTTTCCTACAGACAAAAGAAAGGCCGAGGACATGAGTGGAGATCCGTTTTAGGAGGGCCTCATAGGGTCCTTGGAGAAGGCAATGGCACTCCAGTACTCTTGCCTGGAAAATCCCATAGTCAGAGAAGCCTGGAAGGCTGTAGTCCCTGGGGTCACTAAGAGTTGGACACAACTGAGCGACTTCACTTTCACTTTTCACTTTCATGGATTGGAGAAGGAAAGGGCAACCCACTCCAGTGTTCTTGCCTGGAGAATCCAAGGGATGGAGGAGCCTGGTGGACTGCTGTCTATGAGGCTGCACAGAGTCCGTCGGACACGACTGAAGCGACTTAGCAGCAGCAGCAGCATAGGGTCCTAATCAGTTATATCTTTTATCCTCAGCTCTAGGTCCTTAAGTGAAGCTTCCATTTTGACATCTTGTCAGTATCTTCAATGCAGTCCTCTCTTTGAGTCACTTGTTGCTGAAGTAAAATCTATTATTGTAAAGTTTAATTTGGCAGTTAACTTATCAGGAATGACTGTTGTTTGTCTGTTTCTGGCCCAGGGTCCTTGCACTGGCAACCAGCAGAGTTTGGCTCACAGCAGGCTCTGGGATGCTGTGGTGGGTTTTCTTCATGTATTTGCCCACATGCAGATGAAGCTGTCTCAGGTAAAGTTACTGTCCTCTGTCAGCCTAGGTGAGACATTGTACACTGTGATAATTTGCAAATTAAACACACTTTCCTGTGTCAGAATATTATCTTTCTTAGATGACTTCTTTATACATCTTTTACATGACATTTTTTTAAAATCCTTTTTTTTAATAAAATAATTTTATGCAAACTGACAATAGGTGGGAGCCATTATTCAAATTTGAGAATAAAAGATAAAGGAATTGACTATAATGGAGAAATAAAACAGTATAGTCGCCAAGCACTGTACATTTTACAATCCTTCATAGACCCACATCTCAATGATTACTTGCTGGAATTTTCCTCATCCATACCTATAATTGGAAGAGGATTTGTAATCTGCTCCAAATCCCTCGTTAAGGAGAGACAGTTTTCTTATAGGGTCATAAACAAGCAGTTTTTCTCAAAAGATGACATTCACCAATTAACTGGACATTTAACTTCATGAAACTCAAAGAAGAAAAAATAGCAGTACAGTTAGGCAAATGACAAAGAAACAGATTTTTCACCATGCTTAATGTTAGTTTGGGAGCACATTTTGGAAACATGAGCATGCTGTTTTCTCACCCCTGTATTGCATGTGGAGTCAGAGATTCATGAATAGAAAAACTCTAAATATAAATCTTGAATAAATATGTCCCTTTGATATAGGGAATTTTACTGGGATGTCCTGAGATCTGACATATCTGTTGAGTGCGGATATCTGTCAGGTGTTAAGAGAGGAGAAAATGCTAGATTAAAAGTCAAAGGCCCACCACTCCAGCCCCTACAATTTCATTCATGTGTCCATCTCTTCCTTGAGTCTCCTCACCTCCAGCAAAGTGAGGAAACTCACACCTCCACCCTGCCCTCCAAGCTGGAAAATATTGTCAAATAGAGCCAGGCGCAGGTTAAAGTGGCAAGAACAGATTTAATCAGTGATAACTGTCACTGTAGGGAGAAAAATCTAGTGTGAGCTGAACTCAACTTGGACTTGTACAGAGATGAGGGGAGGAGAAGGGAATGATCAGGGATCAGGGAAGAGAAAATTATAAAAGGTTGGTCAGTGTGTAAACATGATGGGCCAGCTGTGTCTGCTAGCTGGCAAGTATTGACATTAGGATTCTACCTCCTGCAGAGCCTGGGAGACAGATTCTAGCATCCTCAGGTGTTGGCTGGAACAAATAATAAATTTTTTTGGCAGCCTTGAGTTTTCTCAGGCAAGCACACTAAGAGGGCNGTATTGACATTAGGATTCTACCTCCTGCAGAGCCTGGGAGACAGATTCTAGCATCCTCAGGTGTTGGCTGGAACAAATAATAAATTTTTTTGGCAGCCTTGAGTTTTCTCAGGCAAGCACACTAAGAGGGCTTGGGGTCTTCCTAGTAAAGTAGCTTTAAGCTGTTAGAAACCATGGTCGTGTTTTGTTCTCGTCTTTTTTTTTTTTTTTTAACTGTAGTTGATTTGCTGATGAGACAGTTAGATAGCATCACTGACTCAGTGGACTTGAATTTGAACAAACTCCTGGAGATAGTGAAGAATAAGGGAATCTGGCATGCTACAGTCCATGGGGTCACAGAAAGTTGGACACAATGTAGCAATTGAGCAACAACAAATAGTTGATTTTCAGTGTTGTATCAATCTCTGCTGTTCAGTAAAATGGCTCAGTTATATACATATGGACATTCTTTTTTAATATTCTTTTTCATCATGGTTTATCACAGGATATTGCATATAGTTCCCTGTGCTACACAGTAGAATATTGTTTATCCATCCTATAGTTTGCATCTGCTAATCCCATCTCCCAGTTGTTCAAGGCTTTATAAACCAAGATTAAAGCCTACTTGGGAAGAGGGCCCAGAGGAGTTGGCTAGTTTGGTCAAGAAGAGAATGTTTGTCAGAATCTAGTTATTGGTAACTTCTACCAAATAAGGAAATACAATGATTGCTTTCATGTAATTGCTAGTGACATTTTAGTAAGTAAAGACAATCAACATGAACCAAATTTATCACAAGAGAGTTCTTATTTGGATGTATTTCCATCATTTTATTAACACCTCACAGTGCTACCTGGCAGTTGTTCATAGTCCGTAGACCTAGTTGAGGTACCAACTATTTAGAAAGAAAGAAATCTCATCTTTCATACAGTGTTGAAATTTAGTTTTCTGTGTAGAAAAATTCATGTAAATAAAACAATACCTTGTGGATGTGTGTGTGTGTATATATATATATACATATATATATATGTATTTTTTTGAAAAAAGTATAGTTTTAAAATAAAAAACTCTGATGATGCATAGGGTTATAATATAGACATCAGTATTCCATGTTTTCAGGCACTGACTCTAAGCATAGTGATATTTGTACACATATCTATATACATTTTTTTAATGGTGATAAAGACAAAAAGCCCAGAAAATTTTAAACAGAGAAATATCCAAGAGCTTTATCAAGTTGGTAAATAAGATACTGTGTATACATTTTTTGGCTAGATTTATGTCGGGTAAGTATTGCATCACTGTTATGCCTGTGTTTTCTAGAATAAGTTAATTTTTACAACGTGTATAGCATCTCAGTGTAGTAAGTTAGAAAGAAGAAAAGACAAGTCTAGTGTTTTCAAGGAGAAGAAAGATGCCCACTGTTCAAAAGTACCTGAGTCTTGCCTCCCTGACCCAAGGGTGTCCACCATTGCTTCAGCTCTTCCATACTCTTGTTAGATTTATTCATTGTCCTTACAAATACTTTAAAAAATATGAGTTGGAATCAATAGTAAATACTCTTTCATTCTGTAGTGTATATTTTTAATAAGCTACAGATTCTTATTTGGCTTCTTTTTAGATGTATAATGCTGTAAAGTCTGCTACTGGTAAAAAGGTATTCTTTTTGTGAGAATAAGTATGACGTTCTTGCTGCGTAATTTTCTCATGTTATCTCAAATGCATTGTGTTAATACTTTCAGGACTCCAGTCAGATTGAGCTACTAAAAGAATTGATGGATCTTCAGAAGGACATGGTGGTCATGTTGCTGTCCATGTTGGAAGGTAGTTTTGATTTATATCTTCAAATCCCCTTTATTCTTTGAAGGATTCCATATATGCTTGCTCTGGGAGCCAGCCTGCTGCAAAGGATAAAATATCAGTGCCGAAATGGGACAGATACCTCAGCCTTATTGCTGGCTTGACTACTCTTTTCTCAAGTTAGTTTTTTTTGTTGTTGTTATTTTGTTTTTTAATTAAAAAAAAAAAGAAATCCTGCCAATCTTAGGTCACAAAGCTATGGAGCAAAACCAGTAGTGCTTCATTTTATAGTGGTATTTTTCATTTCACAGTGATATCTTAAAGGGTATGCTTTTCAGAGAGCACCTGAAAGAGGGTTTTGTTTGTTGGCATTTTGTTTATTTGTAAGCAGTAAGGATTACGGATGTTTGGGGACACTGCAAATGCGTAAATTGCTGCTTTGAGCTGACTGCCTTATAGCCCCTGTGGGTCCTTACATTTCTGCAGGTGGAGAAGGCAGTAGAGAGTACCCCACCCACCAAGGCTGGTGGCAGCCTAAGTTCTCCCCACTACACGTCTCTTTCTTGGGTTTTCATTCTCTCTCTTTCCACCTTATTGTCCTTTGCTACTGTGTTTTCTTTCTATCTCAGGCAGTAAATACAGTGGGTAAGAGATTGGGTTCTGAGATCTGCCAGCAGCACCCACATCTCCCTTTCTGACCCAGGCAGCATGACCCTGATGTGAGTAACGTCTCCATTTCTCACTTTCCTCCTCTATGAGACGGAGCTCAGAACAGCTTCTGCGAGCATTCTGTGAAATCGTGAGAATGCGACCAGAGCCGCTACAGAATGTTTCCTGCTATGTTCCCTATCCTTTTTTTCTGAAGTCCTTCCTAATTTCTCTCTCTCACTTAGTCTGCCCTGCATTAACTAAGGTGGTAGACACACCTGGCTCTAGGACTTGAAAGATGCATTGTTTGCTTGAAAACCTTAGTTGGCAGCCCCTCTACATCCTCCAAGCGCAGATCCTTTTCCCAAGACCTCAGTTCAAGTTTTAGTCTAAATAGTAGCAACACAGACATAATAACTGAAGGAATAATGAGTTAAAATTAACCTCGTTGAAGTACTTTTTCATCTGAATACCAGGTTTGTGAATTGGATAGTATCATTATCACTCTTTTGCAAACAGTGCAGAGAGGCTAAGAAATCTGCCCAGGTTGCTGTGCCAGCAGATGGTGGGATCTGGATTCAAACCCCAGCAGCATGGCCCCTGAGCCAGTGCCTTTTTTTGTTTGTTTGTTTGTTTGTTTGGCTCTCCTGGGTCTTCATTGCTGTGTGTGAGCTTCCTCTAATTGGGGTGAGTGGGGGCTGCTCTCAAGTTGAAGTGCTCAGGCTTCTCACTGTGGGGGTTTCTCTCGTTGCCGAGCATGGGCTGGAGGTGTACCACTTCAGTAGTTGTGGCCTATGGGCTTAGCTGCCCTGAGGCATGTGGGATCTTCCTGGGCCAGGGATCAAACCCATGTTCCCTTCATTAGCAGGCAGAATCTTAACCACTGGACCACCAGGAAAGCCCTTGCGCCCATGCTCTTAACTCTGGTGTTTACTGCCTCACAGATGAACTCCAGAAACCCATCATCATGTATCTTTCTTCTGATGCCTGTCTTTGTGTTGCATATCACATTCTGTTCAAGGAATGATGACTTCTATAATTTAGGGTAATAGCTCATTTTCTCAGGCTTATTCATAATATGCCATTTTCTAGCTATAAACATTCTGAACCATGAAGAAATGTAAGGAGGTCTTTTACATTTTACATCAGAAAGAGCATCTAATTTTCCCCCAGTGGTTCCGTTTGAAGTCCTGGCCCTACCTCTCAATAATCATGATACAGCATGCACTTTAATTTAACCTTGCTAAACACAGTTTCCTCAATAGTAAAATCATAATTAATAATAAAAGTACCTGTCTCACAGGTATTTTCAGGTATGAACATGAAATTAGGTGTAATGTCTGTGAGCAGTGATTTTTCATCCCCAAAGGGCTATGCAAACACCTATTTTTATTAATATGAGACTAGATTTCTGTTTCAGGCTTTAGGATAATGTAAATGTCTGCCTTTTTTCTTTAAAAAAAAATCCTAAAGCATGTTGCTTCTAGGATCAATTAAAGGGAAAAAATGTCAGCCTTTCATCACATATTGTTTTACATGCATTAGTCTAGTTACTTTTTAAATATGCTTAGAGTTTACAAGTAATTATCCATCTTTTCCNTTCAAACCCCAGCAGCATGGCCCCTGAGCCAGTGCCTTTTTTTGTTTGTTTGTTTGTTTGTTTGGCTCTCCTGGGTCTTCATTGCTGTGTGTGAGCTTCCTCTAATTGGGGTGAGTGGGGGCTGCTCTCAAGTTGAAGTGCTCAGGCTTCTCACTGTGGGGGTTTCTCTCGTTGCCGAGCATGGGCTGGAGGTGTACCACTTCAGTAGTTGTGGCCTATGGGCTTAGCTGCCCTGAGGCATGTGGGATCTTCCTGGGCCAGGGATCAAACCCATGTTCCCTTCATTAGCAGGCAGAATCTTAACCACTGGACCACCAGGAAAGCCCTTGCGCCCATGCTCTTAACTCTGGTGTTTACTGCCTCACAGATGAACTCCAGAAACCCATCATCATGTATCTTTCTTCTGATGCCTGTCTTTGTGTTGCATATCACATTCTGTTCAAGGAATGATGACTTCTATAATTTAGGGTAATAGCTCATTTTCTCAGGCTTATTCATAATATGCCATTTTCTAGCTATAAACATTCTGAACCATGAAGAAATGTAAGGAGGTCTTTTACATTTTACATCAGAAAGAGCATCTAATTTTCCCCCAGTGGTTCCGTTTGAAGTCCTGGCCCTACCTCTCAATAATCATGATACAGCATGCACTTTAATTTAACCTTGCTAAACACAGTTTCCTCAATAGTAAAATCATAATTAATAATAAAAGTACCTGTCTCACAGGTATTTTCAGGTATGAACATGAAATTAGGTGTAATGTCTGTGAGCAGTGATTTTTCATCCCCAAAGGGCTATGCAAACACCTATTTTTATTAATATGAGACTAGATTTCTGTTTCAGGCTTTAGGATAATGTAAATGTCTGCCTTTTTTCTTTAAAAAAAAAATCCTAAAGCATGTTGCTTCTAGGATCAATTAAAGGGAAAAAATGTCAGCCTTTCATCACATATTGTTTTACATGCATTAGTCTAGTTACTTTGTAAATATGCTTTTGCATGTGTTCATGTAATCACTTTCTAAAATTAGAGTTTACAAGTAATTATCCATCTTTTCCTTCACACATTGGAAGAGAAAAGATCTATCTTTGATTCAGATGTCATTTAAGATTTATATTGTTATTTTCTCTATAGACACTTTTTTAAAAAGACATTTTAAGATGTTTACTATTTACCTGCACAAGTTAGCAGCAACTTACACAGTTGGACCAGGGTACAACAACTAAACACACACATTCAGCATACATTGGCTTCGATCTGCCATCGACACTGGTTTTATTGGGAATGTTCATTTTTGAGCTAATGCAATTCTTTATCCCCAGGCAACGTTGTTAATGGCACCATTGGCAAACAGATGGTTGATATGCTCGTGGAATCTTCCAACAACGTGGAGATGATTCTCAAGTTTTTTGACATGTTCTTAAAGCTCAAGGACTTGACATCTTCTGATACTTTCAAAGAGTATGACCCCGATGGGAAGGGAGTTATTTCCAAGAGGGACTTTCACAAAGCTATGGAGAGCCACAAACACTACACCCAGTCCGAGACTGAGTTTCTGCTGTCCTGTGCAGAGACAGATGAAAATGAGACCCTGGACTATGAAGAATTTGTCAAACGGTTCCACGAGCCTGCCAAGGACATTGGCTTCAATGTGGCAGTGCTTCTGACAAACCTCTCCGAACACATGCCCAACGACACCCGGCTGCAGACTTTTCTGGAATTGGCCGAGAGCGTGCTCAACTACTTCCAGCCCTTCCTGGGCCGCATCGAGATCATGGGCAGTGCCAAGCGCATCGAGAGGGTATATTTTGAAATCAGTGAGTCCAGCCGAACCCAGTGGGAGAAGCCCCAGGTCAAGGAATCCAAAAGGCAATTTATATTTGACGTGGTCAATGAAGGAGGGGAAAAAGAGAAGATGGAGCTGTTCGTGAACTTCTGCGAGGATACCATCTTTGAGATGCAGCTGGCGGCTCAGATATCAGAGTCAGATCTGAATGAGAGGTCAGCGAATAAAGAGGAGAGTGAGAAGGAGAAGCCGGAGGAGCAGGGTCCAAGGATGGGTTTCTTTTCCATCATGACGGTCAAGTCTGCCCTGTTTGCCCTCAGGTACAATATTTTGACCCTTATGCGGATGCTCAGCCTGAAAAGCTTGAAGAAGCAGATGAAGAAGGTGAAGAAGATGACAGTGAAGGACATGATCACAGCCTTCTTTACATCCTACTGGAGTATTTTGATGAGTCTCCTGCACTTTGTAGCCAGCGTTTTCAGAGGCTTCTCTCGCATCATTGGCAGCCTCCTGCTGGGAGGAAGCCTGGTCGAAGGTGCAAAGAAGATCAAAGTGGCGGAGCTCTTGGCCAACATGCCAGACCCCACGCAAGATGAGGTTCGAGGAGACGGGGAGGAGGGGGAGAGGAAAACCCTGGAAGGGGCCCTGCCCTCTGAAGATCTGACGGACTTGAAGGAACTGACAGAGGAGAGTGACCTGCTTTCCGATATCTTTGGCTTGGACCTGAAGCGAGAAGGGGGGCAGTACAAGCTGATTCCTCACAATCCCAATGCTGGCCTGAGTGACCTCATGAGCAGCCCTGTCCCCATCCCAGAGGTGCAAGAAAAGTTCCAGGTAACTTACCTCCAGTCACAGCAGCTCTCTGGACTTCAGGTGGGCATAAGTGAACTTGACATCAGCTGTTTTGCTTGTGCCAGAATGGTGTTCAGTAGATGATTTGACTTGCCAAAGAGTAATGGTTTTTTAGTAGGCAGAGCCAGCCAGCCTTTTGAAGGTACTTTACAAATTATTTCATTAAACTATGAAGGTACAAACTCTGGTACTCACTCTCAAGACATTAGGCAATTGATCAATAATCATTCCATCCACAAATATTTTATGAGGATTGGCCATGTGTCTAGTCCCCCTGGGTATCACACGGAATCAAAAGAAATGTAAGATGTAATCATTGCTCTCGAGTTGCCTTAAAGAGTTTATTAGAAAGATAAACCACTCATGAAAAAAATTAGAAAATCATTAACAAGTAAGTAGCATAGGCTGCAGACTGTGTAGATTATGTGAGAAAATGGAAAGCTCAGTATGGCTTGGAGTAGCTGGTTGAGACTGAAGAAGTGGGGCTTACATGGGTTTGGAGGATGAGTAAGATTTGAGTAGGTGAATGAGGGAAAGAAGATGGTTGTGAAATAAATAGGAAGGAGCTTAGAAAGTTGGTGCTCCCTGCTGGCCTGGCAGGTGAGTGTGGGGAAGCGGAAATGCATGAACCAGCAGAAGGAAGGGCTCACGTGGCAGTTTTATTCCCTTGACTGAGGCAGGAGGGTATCATTTATAGGTTACAATTTGACACAGGGTCACAGAGCTTCCTGAACTCATTCAAAGGTGACGTGTTTTCCTCCTTCTCTTTTCCCATGGACTCATCCAAGGAACAGAAGGCAAAAGAAGAAGAAAAGGAAGAAAAAGAAGAAAGCAAATCCGAACCCGAGAAAGCTGAGTATGTGTCATTTCTGTTCCCTTTCCTTTGTTTCACTGTTTCACTCATCCTCTCCCTTCGGGGACACAGTGGGGAGAATCTCAGGTTGCAAGGTGACACCTGTCATCTCAGTGGAAGGCCTCATCCTCAGTGGGTGGGGATCAGTGTAAACACCTACGGGGGGGGGGGATGTGGGGGGTGCTCCTATCTCTTTCTGGTTCCATGAGGATTTTGTTTGTGTGTTTCTCAGCAGAAATGACTTTATAATTCCATGTGATATTCTCTGCAAGATGACTATTGTAGTTTTTTTTTTTTTAATTGAGCATCTATTCTGTCCTTGTAAAGAAGGGGAGGGGACAGGCATTCTGAATGCCATCACATAGACTCTTAGGGAGTGGTGGTCCTCAACTCACTGTCCCAGGGCTACCTGCTGAAAAACCACCTGGAGAATCTGTTAAAGATACAGTTTCCTGGGCCCCCACACAGGTTCTGAGTCAGTGGGGCTGGTGTGGGGCCCAGGAAGCTTCATTTTCACCAATAGTCTTGGCGCTATGGAGAGCACAGTTATAAATGCATTACTAAGACATAAAGAGCTGGATATGAAACAATGAAAATGGGTAATTTCCTATAAAATTGCCTTCTGGTTAACAATGGAAACCTACATCCTTCCCCAAGTTTGCAGTTTTATATGCATATTTTTTAAAATTGGGGAAATCAAATTTTTAACTGCATATAGTGCCACTATTCTCACATGGCACTTTATTTTTCTCCTCTGTTCTGTTATTTTCTTTGGCATGTTTTCATTGTCTGTTTTTACCCCCTAGATTAAATAATTGTTGGTTTAGAATTGTATTAATTTAGTTATACCTATAAAATTAAAATAATATTAAAGTGAATAATTCAGAAATAATTCTTATTTCTAATATTTTCGTGGAGAAACAGTTTTCTTCNGGGGGGGGGGGGATGTGGGGGGTGCTCCTATCTCTTTCTGGTTCCATGAGGATTTTGTTTGTGTGTTTCTCAGCAGAAATGACTATAATTCCATGTGATATTCTCTGTAAGATGACTATTGTTTTTTTTTTTTTTAATTGAGCATCTATTCTGTCCTTGTAAAGAAGGGGAGGGGACAGGCATTCTGAATGCCATCACATAGACTCTTAGGGAGTGGTGGTCCTCAACTCACTGTCCCAGGGCTACCTGCTGAAAAACCACCTGGAGAATCTGTTAAAGATACAGTTTCCTGGGCCCCCACACAGGTTCTGAGTCAGTGGGGCTGGTGTGGGGCCCAGGAAGCTTCATTTTCACCAATAGTCTTGGCGCTATGGAGAGCACAGTTATAAATGCATTACTAAGACATAAAGAGCTGGATATGAAACAATGAAAATGGGTAATTTCCTATAAAATTGCCTTCTGGTTAACAATGGAAACCTACATCCTTCCCCAAGTTTGCAGTTTTATATGCATATTTTTTAAAATTGGGGAAATCAAATTTTTAACTGCATATAGTGCCACTATTCTCACATGGCACTTTATTTTTCTCCTCTGTTCTGTTATTTTCTTTGGCATGTTTTCATTGTCTGTTTTTACCCCCTAGATTAAATAATTGTTGGTTTAGAATTATATTAATTTAGTTATACCTATAAAATTAAAATAATATTAAAGTGAATAATTCAGAAATAATTCTTATTTCTAATATTTTCGTGGAGAAACAGTTTTCTTCAACTTTTTCGCATGCATGCTTGACATTACTAGAGTTACCTTTTGAGTAATTTAACACTTTTGCAGGGAAATTAAATTTTTTAATTTCTAAAATATTTGAGAAAATTTAGAAGCGTTTTAAACCCTAACAGCTAGTCATTGTTAAGGACTGAACATTAAGATCAGAATTTAAAAACAAGGTATGTTGAAAAGTCACAGCCAAAAAACATCATCATTATTATTCTCTTTTCAGTTAAATATTTTATCTTACACTTTGAAAGGAATATGCAGTATATAGACACAAAGATACTTGAAGCCTGTAAAATTTTCAAACACATACAAAAGAGAGAAGGTTCTAATGTACACCCATAAACCCATCACCTAGTTTTAATGAGGGCTTCCCTGGTAACTCAGCTGGTAAATAATCTGCCTGCAGTGTAGGAAACGCTGGTTCAACTGCTGGGTTGCGAAGATCCTCTGGAAAGGAGAATGGCTACTCACTCCAGTATTTTGGCCTGGAGAATTCCATGGACTGTATAATTCCATGGCATCACAAAGCATCGGACACAGCTGAGCAACTTTCACTATCACTTTATTTCTAATAATACATTACTAATTGCTAAAGACTGTTTAAAGAACCATATTTATCATTCTACTGTTTACACTAAACAAAATTCTTTAAATACTATCTGCTGCTGCTGCTGAGTCGCCTCAGTCGTGTCCAACTCTGTGCGACCCCATAGACGGCAGCCCACCAGGCTCCACCGTCCCTGGGATTCTCCAGGCAAGAACACTGGAGTGGGTTGCCATTTCCCTTTCCAATGCATGAAAGTGAAAAGTGGAAGTGAAGTCACTCAGTCGTGTCAGACTCTTTGCGACCCCATGGACTGCAGCCTACCAGGCTCTCCCATCCCTGGGATTCTCCAGGCAAGAACACTGGAGTGGGTTGCCATTTTCTTCTTCAATGCATGAGAGTGAAAAGTGAAAGTGAAGTCACTCAGTCGTGTCTGACTCTGCGACCCCATGGACTGCAGCCTACCAGGCTCTTCCATCCATGGGATTTTCCAGGCAAGAGTACTGGAGTAATAGCTGCTAAATATTTAAGCTTCAGGCTTCCTTTATTGTCTCTAAGGAGTATTTTTACCATTGGTTCATTTGAATTAGGCCTCATATGAGGGTCACCGGTGTCTGTTCTTCACAGTCAGAGCCATTCATTGTCACAGATCTTGCACTATTGGATCAGCTGTGAAAATGGCCATGTAAAGGACTATAACAATGAGGCACAGACAGATGTAACAGAGCTTGACAGTCATTTCAGGGGCAACTCTTAAATGTTAAAAATAATGTTGGAAAAGCCCCATATGAGTTAAGTATGAGTTATATATGTGGTTTACATATATATGATTACATATGTACATAAATGCATCTCCTTGAAGGCTTGGTATTTTGTACCTGGAGAGGTTTAGATATCAAATTTCAGTGCTCCCAGTTCCATTATTGTCTGCAGAATTAACATATTGACATTCTCGATATCTGTCCACAACCAAATGCATATGCCTCTGATTTTAAATCCTAATAGCTAGTCAGTGTTAGAGACTGAACATTAGAATTGAAAAATAAGGCATGTTAAAAGTCACAACCAAAAGAAAGTCTCCATTATTCCTTTTTCAGTTAACTATTTCATTGTACACTTGGAAAGGAATATGCTGGGTAGAGATACAAAGAAAATTAAAGCCTGTAAGATGTCCTAGAGAGCCGAACTTCACAGAATTATCCATATATAGGAGGCTATGATAAGCCAGAAATTCTACCCCTAATTCTAAAATTAGAAGAGGTATCAGTTATTAAAACTGATACTATGATTTAAACACTTGTATGTTTATATATTTCGGCATAAAACTTGTTCAGCTCTTTGGTGTCTGGATGGTTTATATTTCCCTCATTTGCGTTCATAGGGGAGAAGATGGAGAAAAAGAAGAAAAACCCAAAGAAGACAAGGGTAAACAAAAATTGAGGCCGCTGCACACACACAGATATGGAGAGCCAGAAGTTCCTGAGTCAGCATTCTGGAAGAAAATCATAGCCTATCAACAGAAACTTCTAGTAAGATGTTTTAAAATGAATATTGCTTTTGAGTAAGACCTTAATCATTCGGGTGCCGTAAATATCCACTGACCTTCCCTTGGGTGGTAATCAGAGAACCAAGTCAGCCCTGAACGTATATTGTATTTGCCCATCTTAGTGTGTATATGTTAAAATCAATGTCTTGGTCCATGGCTCCCTGTTGTCAAACTCTCTGTACACATTCACATGACCTGAGACCACGTGATTTAGTGACTGCCAGCGTCTTCCCAAAAGGACATTTTAAGGGTAAGTTAATTAGCATACCCCAAGGCTCCCTCCGGAGAAGGCAATGGCACCCCACTCCAGTACTCTTGCCTGGAAACTCCCATGGATGGAGGAGCCTGGTAGGCTACAGTCCATGGGATCGCTGAGTCAGACACGACTGGCTGACTTCACTTTCAGTTTTCACTTTCATGCATTGAAGAAGGAAATGGCAACCCACTCCAGTGTTCTTGGCTGGAGAATCCCAGGGATGGCGGAGCCCAATGGGCTGCCATCTGTGGGGTTGCACAGAGTCGGACACGACTGAAGCGACTTAGCAGCAGCAGCAGCAAGGCTCCTTCTTTGCAGGATGCTATGTAAGGCTCTGCAATACATGATAGCAAAACAAACCTTCTAGGGGACAAGTAATTCATCTTGATGTTTCAGAGTGGGGTTAGTCAATCTTTCTTGAATTGCCCTTTAATTAAAAATCCAGTTATAAAAATATTAATGCAGTGAGCCAACTCTCCAATGATAATAAGAAGACCTATTCAAAATTATTCTTAAAATGGAAATAAGTAAAAGAAGTGAAAGAAGAGGGAGAAGATAGTTCTTTATGTAGTCTCCTAAACATTTTTCAGAAATGTTCCTTTAGTTAATAAAATACCTGCTTATATGTGGAAAACAAAGAAGAAGATGTAGTTTTCTATTCCTATTCATACAAGGATAGAATNTAAAAGAAGTGAAAGAAGAGGGAGAAGACAGTTCTTTATGTAGTCTCCTAAACATTTTTCAGAAATGTTCCTTTAGTTAATAAAATACCTGCTTATATGTGGAAAACAAAGAAGATGTAGTTTTCTATTCCTATTCATACAGGATAGAACTGTTAAAAATTTTGTCTGAAAGACCTTTTATATGAGTATGTATGTATATGTGTATAAATGTTATATATTTGTATTATATAAATAGGAAAAGATTGGGAGGTGAATGTCTCAAATAAACCTACATGAGGTACTGATCAGAAATGTCAGACCTAGAAATTAAGAACAACACTCCATAATAAATCCATTTGAAAATCAAAATCATATTTAACCTTTGAGGAAAAAAAGAACAAAAACTCATATAGTATAGAACTTCACCTATGAGGAAAATGGATTGTTCTCAGTCATGATATATTCTAACTGCTTGTATATAAATGGATATATATGACATATTTTAAATAATTTACAGATACATATATTTTATTAATAGTTAGAACTATGCTTTCTTAAACTCCATTGTGTGTTTCCTGTATTAATTAATGCAGAGTAGACAGAATGCAGATGTTTTTGAGGCGACTCTGGATAATCCATTAGTTAGTTAAGTCACTCAGTTGTGTCCGACTCTTTGCAACCCCATGGACTGTAGCCCACCAGGCTCCTCCATCCATGGGACTCTCCAGGCAAGAATACTGTAGTGGGTTGCCATTTCCTTCTCCAGGGAATCTTCCCAACCCAGGGATCGAACCCGGGTCTCCCGCATCAGAGGCAGACGCTTGGTTTGGTTTATTATCACAGTGGCTCTGGCTGCAGGTGTGGTCTGGCTAGGGTGTGAGGTTGTACAGGCACTGTGATAAGCTGTAGCAGCCCCAGTGGGTTCCTGAAGAGTTTGTGTAGCCACAGTTGAACAAAGCAAGTAATGGAGGTTTTCCCCCCATCCTTCTGTCCCAGAAGTGCCTTCTTTCCTGTTGCACCATCACTTTCTTTGCACACCTGTTTGCATGCACAAGCCTAATCATGGCCACATCAGGTGCCACAGTGCCTCTCATGACGCCAGTCTTCGTGACCTCCCAGCTCAGATAACCAAAGTCACTAACCCAGCCCCTGTAACCCAGTCCCACCTTCTAAGGAGAACCAATGTGACTGACCCAGTTTGTATGTGGTGGCCAACTTTGGTCCTATAAATAGTGGCAAAACAGTCAGGATCATATGTGGGGAGATGACACCATCCATGTCGGGTGTGTCTGTGGAGAGGGATAACTAATGAAGTATCATTCTGATTTGGCCTTGTAATGCTAAAGCCCCTGATATATCCAGATAGATATTTTCTAGTCATCTCGTGGAGAAGGGAGTGGCACCCCACTCCAGTACGCTTGCCTGGAAAATCCCCTGGATGGAGGAGTCTGGTGGGCTGCAGGCCACAGGATCACAAAGAGTTGGACATGACTGAGCAACTTCACTTTCACTTTTCACTTTCATGCATTGGAGAAGGAAATGGCAACCCACTCCAGTGTTCTTGCCTGGAGAATCCCAGGGACTGGGGAGCCTGGTGGGCTGCCGTCTATGGGTTCACACAGAGTCAGACACGACTGAAGCAACGCAGCAGCAGCAGCAGTCATCTCACACTTAATATTAAAACAAATTCTTGGTATGTCCCTAAATCTTTTCACTTAAACCCACTTCTGCTCCAATAAGTATTTTGTACTTTTCCCCCATAGCTCAATAAATGACACCAAGCATTTACTTACTTGCTCAGACCCCAGAATCCAGAAGTTACCATCACTTGAGTCCTTTCCTCTTTCCTACCTCAGATAAATCCAAGAATAATTCTCAGCTCTCTCTTTCAAATATATCCAGAACCTTCCCAGTTCTTACCATTTCCACAGTCACCACTGATTCAAACCACCACCATCAACATCCTCTTTGTGCATCCTGCAGTAACTTTCTAACTGGTCCCCTGCCTTCCATGCCTCCAGTCTACTATATACACAGTAGCTGGAATCATCTTTCCAAATCATTATCTGATCTCATCAAGCCCTCTTCAGCTCCTTCAAGAGCTTGCCATCTCATTTACAGTAAAATAGTAATTCCAGTTATAATAATAAGGTTAATGATTACCTTCCCCTATAATAACTTATCTAATCCTCATAACAAACCTATGAGACAGATTTTGTTGTTATCCCCACTTTATAAATAAGAAAAGTGATGCTTACAAGAGTGATTAAGTCTCTTGTCCACATCCTGCAGTGAGGAAGTGTTGGGGTCAGGCTTCATACCCAAGCAGTATGATCCCAGCAATCACACACTGAACCACTGCACTGTGAGGAGTAACACTTTTCTTTTTCTGACATTTCTTTTGTGTTTATGGAGATATACCTTACAAGCAACAGTTAAGTCTACGGACTTCAATTGTACAGCTCAGCTGGATAAATTTTACACACATAACATCTGTGTAGTGACCATTATCCACAGCACAAAGCACAGACTTTTTATCAAAGGCCTACAGAACGGTGTCCCCCTCTAACCTCTCTGACCTTATTCCTTCCCACTCTCTCCTCCTCTCACTGTGGTACCTCCTCACCATCCATCAGACAAAACAGCATCACTCAGAATTCAGGACCCTTGCCCTCCAAGCTCTTTCTATGACGTTCCCTCCCACAGTTGTTCACTTGATTATTGTCCTATGGTGTCTAGGCCTCAGCTCAAATGTCACCTCCTAAGAACCTTCCCTGACCACCCATCCAGATAGTACCCCCCTTCCCTAAGTCCTTAGTCTGATGGATTTTTCTTCATAGCATTTACCATTCCCTGAAATTAGGCTATTTTTTATCTGTGAGTATGCTTCTTTATTATCCGTCTACTCTGTGATGGTTTAAGTTTTCTCATTCACTATTATGTTGACAGCACCTGACATAGAACTTAATAAATAGTAGGCCCTCAAGAAACAGTTTTTGGTAAATGTATGAATGCTTTATTTCAATTGCCTGCAAATTTCAAATCTCTTTGTTTAATGACCTTTTAATAATTTTTTTCACCTTCAGAACTATTTTGCTCGCAACTTCTACAACATGAGAATGTTAGCCTTATTTGTCGCATTTGCGATCAATTTCATCTTGCTCTTTTATAAGGTACGTACGTATGTCTTAGTCTTTTAATAAGCAATATGAAACTACAAATAGACTGAATTGAATGTAATGATTTGACAGATCCACTAGTAAGCACACGAACACCTTTTCTGAAATGTATTTTGATGAAAGAGAAAACCTGAATCTCAGGCACATCGCTGACTGTCTAGGACAGCAAGACTAGATTAGCTTCTTCGCATTGAGAAATGCCCCCACTAAAGAATATGGGATTTTAGAGGGTTTGCCCCCAGTACTTATAGCCTGATTTGGCTGGATATGTCACATGTATGAATATGTCACATGTATCTTGGTATGGCATACCTGTATTCCATTAAATTCTTTTGATCATTGAGAAGACAGCTTAGCCATCTATTTTCCCCTGCATGCATTTTAACCCTGGTAACTGGTTAGATTAGAGGGAATTTTTAAAATATGGTCCTTATTTGCCTTTTTTTTTCTATTGAATTTTAGTTGATTTAAGTTTCAGTTGTATGGCAAAGTGATTCATTTATGTGTGTGTGCGTACACATATATTTTCTTTCTTAGATTCTTTTTCATTACAGGTTATTATAAGATATTGAATATAGTTCCCTGTGCTGGGTTTTTGAAAAGCTATCTTTTCAGCCTATGCTTTTAGTCTTTTCATCATGCAGTGGCTTCACATCCAGCTATTTGCTGATAAGGCAGTTTCCACTGTTTCTTGTTTACCTAATGTCTTAGAGAAAATGAACTGACTGTTCTCTAAATGGTTTGAATCAGGTCTCCACTTCTTCTGTGGGTGAAGGAAAGGAACTACCCACTCGCAGTTCAAGTGAAAATGCCAGAGTTAGCAGCTTGGACAGCAGCTCGCCTAGAATCATCGCAGTGCACTATGTGCTGGAGGAGAGCAGTGGCTACATGGAGCCCACGCTGCGGATATTAGCCATTCTGCACACGGTCATCTCTTTCTTCTGCATCATTGGATACTACTGCTTGAAAGTAAGATAGTAAGCCACTAAGGAACTTGTGCATGTTGTTCTGGGGCAGCAGATTCTGAGATGAAAACTGCAGACACATAGTTTATTAAGGACTGTTCCATCAATACCTGAGGGGCAAAGGGAAGAAGCAGCATGAGGAAGAGAGAACAGTGGGGCTACAGTACAGACCCAACAGGACATGTCACAGCCTCTGTTCTGAGGTTGAGACACCCCTCAACCCAGGTGGGCCTGGGCTGGGGCCATTGAAGCCTGGCCTTTAGAGCTCTGTGTTGACCAGTCACTGGCTACAGGCTGCCCTGGGAAGGGGATGTGGCTGTCACATTGTAGTTGTTCCCCCCCACCCACAGTAATTATTCACATATGGAGAAATTCACCTATATCTTGACAGCACAGCAGTGACCAACCCACTATGTACTAGCAATTTTCAGTGTAGTAAAAATTCTAGAACTATATCATATTCGACCTCCAGGTCATTTCAGTTATTCTGCTATTAGGCACGTATTTCTCACCATCCTTGGCAGAAATGCTTCACAGTTTGTCACACATCACCCAGGAAACAGTGTAGCTTCATTCCTAGACCCTTGAAGGGAGTAGTATAGTTTGGTGAACAGAACTCAAGGTTGTCCTCCAAGTGCTCCGAGCTTCACACTACCTTTGCAAACCTCTTTTATCTTTTCCTAACATGGCACTGTTATGCTGCAGGGCTTTTCTTTCACTGTTCCCTGCTTCTGATTGGGAAGCTTGTACAAGACTTTTGGAAAAGGCAATGGCACCCCACTCCAGTACTCTTGCCTAGAAAACCCCGTGGACGGAGGAGCCTGGTAGGCTGCAGTCCATGGGGTTGCAAAGTCGGGCATGACTGAACGACTTCACTTTCATTTTTCACTTTCATTCATTGGAGAAGGAAATGGCAACCTGCTCCAGTGTTCTTGCTTGGAGAATCCCAGGGACGGGGGAGCCTGGTGGGCTGCCATCTATGGGGTCGCACAGTGTCAAACACGACTGAAGCGACTTAGCAGCAGCAGCAGCATACAAGACTTTTGAAAAACTAGGGTCCAGAGTAAATTATTGGAATGTAAAGTTTTCTTCAGAAACACCTCTACCTCCCTTTCCTTCCCTTGTCTTATGAGAGGGAAGGGGGGGGGGGGGTGTTCTTAGATACTTCCACAATGTTTGCATCTTTTTTGCATCTGTGTCGTGTGTAAACTCTGTGCATATGAAAAGAAGTCAGTAAATTCTGGAGACATTTTGGCAAATTGACAAACCATTTTGCTGATGTTGACATTAAAATTTATTTCAAAATAGCATATATGCATGCTGAGCATGCAGTTATTAAAGAAATTCTTCAAAGCTCTAAAATTTTTTAAAAGTATGCATTTTGGAACATTATAAGTGCTATCTTTTATTGCATCCATAGTGAAAGTGAAAGTGAAGTCGCTCAGTCGTGTCCGACTCTTTGCAACCTGTGGACTGCAGCCCACCAGGCTCCTCTGTCCATGGGATTCTCCAGGCAAGAATACTGAAGTAGTGGATTGCCAAAGAAAAGAAATTTTATATAATCTTTTTCTCAATGTTTAAAATTTATTTCATTAATGCAAATTATCTATGAACCTCTGTGTTTAAAAGCATATGCATATATATACCTACACTATCTTCTGTTTTTCTAAAACCTCTAGATGCCTCTTTCTTCCTAAATATAGCTGGTTCATTTTCACTCATTTTTTACTTTCCTGGAAGTAACATGGGAAATATTTCTTTCCAAAAGTTGTTTTGTATAGATAGTGACCACAAGAGATGCTGGTTAATGTAAACTAATTTTAACATGTTTATTTTTCAAATGTAGGTCCCACTGGTTATTTTTAAGCGAGAAAAGGAAGTAGCTCGAAAATTGGAATTTGATGGGCTTTATATTACAGAACAGCCTTCAGAAGATGATATTAAAGGCCAGTGGGATAGACTCGTAATCAACACACAGTGAGTAAAGAATTAGATGAGACATTTCTGTGCTCAGAAAATTTCAGGATGTAAAATACGTTGCCAGAGTTCCTGCAGATTTGTCAAAAGTTTAGCAGAAGTGAATAATAGTTATATATTCAGCCAAGAAAATCAAATGACTGAGCTCCATCATCCTCTTAATGGATGCCATCAATTTTTGCCCTCTGTGTTCTGATTTCTTCCATCAAAAATGGCTTTAAGTCCATTTCCACAGCAGTAATGGAACTTAACGTCCATTACTCAGTGTTCAGGGAAGTGTGTACACAACCTGCAATGCAAGGTTATCTCACAGAAAAGCATAGAGGAAGCCAAAATTATTCATTAAGGAAAGGGTTGTAGCGTTAAAGGCAAAAATATTGAATTTGTTTAATCTAAGTTGGAAATTTTTAATTGGTATCATCCAGCAGTCTGACATATAGCTAACTAAGCATTATGACATGTAAAATATGACAGAAAAAACAAGTACTTTTTCTGTGTGCTAATTATTTAGCCTTACAAAATCCAAATCCAAATGACTAGCTGTTCCTTCAGATACAAATCCATTGTTGAAGTCTAATTTACACTATTAGAGGTATTAATGATACAATATTTTTTAGTAGTTTGTACTACTTTAAGAAATAAATACTTTTTAATTGTAACTAGTTTTTTTATTCTTAAAAAGTTATGATTTCTAGTACATTCAAATGGGCATGATTTATATGTGTGTTATTAACATTTGAAGGGCAGCCCTGTATCTCAGATGGTAAAGAATATGTCTGCAATGCAGGAGACCTGGGTTCAACCCGATCCCTTGGTTGGGAAGATCCTCTGGAGAAGGGAATGGCAACCTACTCCAGTATTCTTGCCTGGAGAATCCCATGGACAGAGGAGCCTGGCGAGCCACAGTCCACAGGGTTGCAAAGAGTTAGACATGACTGAGCGACTAGCCATAGCACATATGCCATATAAACATTTACTCTAAATGCTCAATATTTTGTTTGAAAGTGAAGTCACTCAGTTGTGTCCGATTCTTTGCAACCCCGTGGGCTGTAGCCCACCAGGCTCCTCAGTCCATGGGATTCTCCAGGCAAGAATACTGGAGTGGGTGGCCATTTCCTTCTCCAGGGGAATCTTCCCAACCTAGGCATTGAACCCGGGTCTCCCACACTGCAGGCAGACACTTTAACCTCTGAGCTACCAGGGAAGCCCAATATTTTGTTTAGCAACTCTGTTTACTAATACTAAATCCAATCAAGTGTGTCCCCTTAGGTGAATTCTTAAGATGCCAGGATCATGTGATGATAATATGCTTAATATCCTTGAGTTTTCTCAAGGTGGGAATAAGTTTTTTTTTTAAACTTCATAAGAGAAACAAGGGCAGATTTTTAGATACTTTAATGTTTTAAAGACAATTGACAAAGAAATGTATATACTGACATATTGTACACAAATAAAAATATAACTCCTTATTAATAAACATGTTCATATTTTATCCATAACAATATTAGTCCATATTTTTGTGATTTACATGGATATATTAACATTTAAAATAATATTTAATATTCTTTAGAAAAATTATGGAATAAGATGGGGAAAATGCATTGTAATTTCTGTGGAAAGAACACGTTTACATATTATTTTTAGTATTTTGTTTATTCCAAACAATATATTGTTATTTATCATTTTTAAATGATACTATATTTTACTTCTGTGCTTTTATATCTTTTAGGTCATTTCCCAACAACTACTGGGACAAATTTGTTAAAAGAAAGGTAATACTAATTAGAGCACTTTAAATTTTCTATTTTTTCCTAAAGTGCAATTCAGATTTTAATTTGCTGTGGCTTATATGTAGAATGAGATATTGAGGTATGCTTTATCTGTCAGTGTCATTTCAAAATGGAAATAGGATTGAATATGAGTTTCAAAAATTTCATAAGAAATCCATACTCTGCAGCTAAAAATTAAATAAGCATTGCTCATTAAAAAGAACTGGTAAGAATTTTCTCTGACATTGGGTAACTGACTGAAGGTTCTTTTCTGATAAGACAGCTAAGTTACCAGGGCGGGGCTCCTCCCTTACAATAAAGAAGTAAAGTTGTATAACAACAGATGACTAAATTTTATTTACTTTATTTACTTTTTATTTTGATAGTTTTTTTCTTCTGTTGCACACTGCACCATAGGATGGTAGGAAGAAGACAGATATAAGATTGTCAGCTCTGATTTTGAGAGTCAGGATTATCTATGCTCTTCCTACCACATATTATTTAATGTAGATCACTTTTTAAAGAAAATATAATAATGCATACACAGTACTTGTATATTGTAAAATACAGTAAACATTATTTTGCAGCTCCTCCTTATTCCTTGACCCCTCCAGTTGCCAAGCTGAATCAATTCATGCCTTGTACCATAATGAGCTGTAGCTTCTGTGTATATATGGTCTGAGGTAGAATGGCCACAAATATCTGCTGAATGAAGTGATCTTTTCCCCCTCTGATTCCATCAGTTTAGTGGGACTCAGAGGGTGTTTGGTGATTAGCAGCTGCAAATTTTTTGTTACCAGTCTGAGGGGAGAAAGAAAGTTTGCCAAGAATTTAAATCAAGTACATCATTTAAAATGAAGCACATTGAAGAAAACAGAACAACACAAAAACCCCTCAAGACTTTCTAGCTGGAAGCAGCAGAATGTGTGCTGATTTTCATTTTGGTGCAAGTTTTTTGTCTCCTTGTGACCACAAAGTAGTAGCATTGGACAAATGAGTCATCCAAATCAGGCCAGAGCTTTGAAAGAATAATTTTTAAGTAATTTAAAATAGATGATTTGAATATTTTATTTATATTAATTACTTAACATAAAGAAGCAACTTTAAGTTATCTCCAAAGGAAATGATATATCTAGAGTCAAGTAAGTAGACAAATTGTAATTGCAGCTAAGACTCTTCATGGCGTTCCTGCTCTGGGGTCCAATTTGTCCTCCTGGGTAAGAATATAACCCCTAAAGAACTCCCACTCAGCCCAGCCCCTTTTCAGTACTGTGAGAATAATACAGAACAAATTGTTCTAATGAACCTAAATAGTATACATTCATAGGATTTTAAACTACCATTGCTCTTTTATGTTTTATTTCACTTTACCTGTTTGTACACATTCCAAAAATGCTTATTTTAATTTCTGCTAATCCTTTCTTTCTATTTATGTATTTTTCCATCACCTACTCTAATCTTTTACCTTAACATGCCCCCTCCTTTCTCTCTGGTTCCCAGTGCCTTTGTTTCTCCTCCATCCCTTTTCCTTACTTTCTTATCCCTCTTTTGCTGCCAGTTCTCTCTCCTTCTGGATTCTTTCATTACTTTTGCTGTTGCCTCCATTTTCACTGATGTGCAGGATCCTCATGGTATATAAACCCTAGGCCAAGAGTTGCTGTGTAAGGTACTGAGTTCACAGGTGATCTGTGAGCCCACGTCTAAGCATTGATTTAAAAACCCAGTACTTGGGCAANATAAGTAGACAAATTGTAATTGCAGCTAAGACTCTTCATGGCGTTCCTGCTCTGGGGTCCAATTTGTCCTCCTGGGTAAGAATATAACCCCTAAAGAACTCCCACTCAGCCCAGCCCCTTTTCAGTACTGTGAGAATAATACAGAACAAATTGTTCTAATGAACCTAAATAGTATACATTCATAGGATTTTAAACTACCATTGCTCTTTTATGTTTTATTTCACTTTACCTGTTTGTACACGTTCCAAAAATGCTTATTTTAATTTCTGCTAATCCTTTCTTTCTATTTATGTATTTTTCCATCACCTACTCTAATCTTTTACCTTAACATGCCCCCTCCTTTCTCTCTGGTTCCCAGTGCCTTTGTTTCTCCTCCATCCCTTTTCCTTACTTTCTTATCCCTCTTTTGCTGCCAGTTCTCTCTCCTTCTGGATTCTTTCATTACTTTTGCTGTTGCCTCCATTTTCACTGATGTGCAGGATCCTCATGGTATATAAACCCTAGGCCAAGAGTTGCTATGTAAGGTACTGAGTTCACAAGTGATCTGTGAGTTCACAAGTGATCTGTGAGCCCACGTCTAAGCATTGATTTAAAAACCCAGTACTTGGGCAAAGCCAGGCAAACGTGACAGGACAGAGGGGCAAGGAAATCAAGGGGGGCTGCTAAGAAGTGATTCTAGTGACAGGTAAAACATCTATACTAGAATTAACTGAAGACCTGAGGATGGTGACAAGGTTTCAGGTTCAGGTGGAGACCCCAGAGGGAATACCAGCATGTCGGGACCGTCCCAGTGGTGTGCTGTGCCCTATGCAGGAGACCTTTGCTGAGTCAGCTTTGCCTGGATGCTTCCTCATCTGCTCTTTTGCCAAGCTGACCAACCCTGGGCATGTTACATTCTCTAAGATACAATTTCTTTGTCTGCAGAGCAGGATGCTAAGAGGAAACTTCCATATTGAAAGAGCCCCATCATGGAAAACAAGTCAAAATTCTTAGCATAATTCCCAGCATAACGTATGAATCTGGTAGAAGTTACCTTATTCCGTTACCTCCCACCACCCTTTTACCCATTTCCTTCAGCCCATCCTCTTCTATTTGCATGCCTTCTTCTTGCCTTAGAAATCATGTTCTTCAGCTAGGTATTATTTAAAATGCTTTAAGTAGACTTGCCTGGCAGTCCAGTGCTTAGACCCCACATTTCCAGTGCAGAGGGTGCAAGTTCGATCCCTGGTCGAGGAACGAAGATCCCACATGCTGTGCACAATGCCCTAAATAAATAAATGCTATTAAATTCACTTAGACCTTAATAGTATGATCACAGAACATGAGCTGTAAGTTAGATTTTTAAGTGAACTTGAAAGTAATACATATATTATATATTAAAATACTCTGATGTTTGTATGTGCATACAGAAATAAGACTACTTCATGGTGGAGGTCTGTAAAATGCTTTTATTCTTGCCCCAGGTTATGGATAAATATGGAGAGTTCTATGGCCGAGACAGAATCAGCGAGTTACTTGGCATGGACAAAGCTGCCTTGGACTTCAGTGATGCCCGGGAAAAGAAGAAGCCAAAGAAAGACAGCTCCCTGTCAGCTGTGTGAGTGTTCATTCTGCTTTATTCAAGATGTAGGTAGAAAGGAGGAAAAATGAATACACTTTTGAATTTGTTAGTGCATTGATTTCCTTTCCTTCACTGTCAGAAGAACAGAGAGATGAGCGAAACAGTATATATACAAAATCTGCTTTTGTACTTCTGAGCTCTAGAATCATTAGATTTAATCTATAACTTTTGAACATTTTTTTAATTTATATAAAGCAAGAAAAAAAGATTTATGTTCTTAATTTGATTTGCCTTTTTACCCCTAAATGCCACTTAAGTCGAAGTCAGAGGTACAAAAACATAATATTTGAATATGTTTTCTTAAAGCTTCCTACTTGAAAAGAAGTTAATTTTCTTATTTTGGAAAAGGGAGTCATGTAAGCCCTTTATTAGAAATGTTCAAAGTACATATCCTTTTATTATAATTGTTATATTTTATTTAAATAGCAAAGACTTGGTACCATGTTATCGTACTAAGAAAGTTTACATTAAATGAGGTACCCTTATATAGTATTTGTATGGAATGTTATGATATAACTAGGAGAATGTAAACTGGTTGACTTCACCAGAGACTGACTTTCACACACACGTGTAGTGTGAGTATATGTGTATATACGTCTATTTCTATCTTATGAGTTTAATCAACTATAATCTGAAAATAAATATAAAGCCCACATGCTTTTAAAAAGTAATTTCTTATTGTAGTCACAACAATTTTAGAAAAAACAGTGGTTACCGTCCCTTATTTAGGTGCATTTAAGGTGTCAGTCAACTAGGTATGTGATGATTTCTTTGAAAACATAAATATTTAAGGTCTGTAGAGCAGTGTTAGATTGTCTTAGATAAATATTTTAGTTAGCATTAAAAAAGACACTTTGGCTGACCTATCTTTCTGGTCATGATTTTTTTTTTTTCTCTCTGAAGCCTTGGTTAGATCTAGTTGAGTCTAAAAATAATGTGAAGCCAGTTGAAAAGAAGTTCAATAAGCAAATATGTAACAGAAATTATGAACTTAAGTTTAAAGTATTATCTGGTATTTTAAGGAAACAAAGACCAAATCACTATATATAAGAAGAAACACAGTTGATAACCCTTAGGCATTAAGACCTTTATGTTAGAATATCATGTGAAACAAGGACAGTGGTGAAAAGTATGTTGAGTTTCCTACTAACATTTTCAGATCCCTGATAAGCAAGGTAGAATTAAATAGTTTTACTGAATTATGCATTTTACATGGGCTTCCCTTGTGCCTCATCTGGTAAAGAATCCCCCTGCAATGCAGGAGACCTGGGTTCGATCCCTGGGTTGGGAAGATCCCCTGAAGAAAGGAAAGGCTACCCACTCCAGTATTCTGGCCTAGAGAATTCCATGGACTATACAGTCCTTGGGGTTGCAAAGAGTTGGACATGACTGAGCGACTTTCACTTTCACTGAATTATGCATTTTACACGGTCATATTTGTGACTCTGGAAAATAAGTCTGAAAAAATAGAAAAGTTTAGACTACTGTTTTACTATGAACAGTTGTAAATTAGTGGAATTTTCCCCTGCATACTTCTTCAATATGTGTCTTTATGGAGTGAGAGGGGTGCTTATATCTCAGAGCTCTCAGGCTTCTAGTTTACCTTGGAACCAAGCCCTGTGACTGGTTTAGATCAGCTGTGCTCCATCCCTGAGGGTGGAGTCAGCTCTGCCCAAAGAGCATTACTTCCGCCATTGGTGAGAAGAGAGCACTGTGTGCTACAAAATGCTTTTCATGCAGTTGGTAGTGACTTGCTTCCCTAACAAATGATAGGGATAGAAAAGAACTAATTATAAGAATGGGGCTTCCCTGGTGGCTCAGAGGTCAAAGCGTCTCCCTGGAATTCGGGACAACCCAGGGTTCAATCCCTGGGTCAGGAAGATCCCCTGGAGAAGGAAATGGCAACCCACTCCAGTACTCTTGCCTGGAGAATCCCATGGAGGGAAGAGCCTGGTAGGCTACAGTCCATGGGGGTCACAAAGAGTTGGACACTACTGGGTGACTTACCTTAATCATAAGAATAAATTTTTAAATCATGAAACTACCATGGGAAATTCAAACATCTTGATAAAACCTTTATTTTACTTTGGATTGCTTTCATGGAATACAATTATGCTCTCGTGCAAACTGTCCCAGTTTGTTTGTTTATCTTTTCAAGAAGTATTGTTATATTGAAACCTATTGTAAATATTCATGAAACTTTAAAAATGATTATTTAAAATAACAAAACTACAACTCAAAGACAGTTTTATTTCCTTAAAAGTAAAAGATTCTAGGCTAAAGTAAATTAAACCTTAACTCCAAGGGGGAAGACCTCCTATGAAATCAACTTTAGATGATAAACTGTTTATCACTGCACTTAAGATTGGCCTAATTAAAGAAATGATTAAAAAAGTAATTAAAAGACTAAAACAAACAAACAAGACTAAAACAGTATCTCTAGAGAAGCCCTTTTGAAAATAGCACTAAAAATTACATCTTATTATTATATCAATTCCTAGAATTATGGGAAGGCTAACAAAATTATAATTTCTAGCCCTATAAACCAATGCAAGTTCTGAAAAAAGAAAGCTGAAAGGTATATTTTAATACATGTCTATTTTATTCTGCAAAGATCAAAAATATTTATGTTGCAATTCATTCATTCAACATTATTCAATATTATATGATACACTGACTGTATCATATAATGTGCTTGGTGATGGGGATTTTAGAGATTAGTGAGAGAGGTGTAAATACATGTACATACATACATACCTACAGCTACAAAACTGGGAAATGATTATAAAGGGAGGTGACTACAAAGTGCTGTGGGAACCAAGGGGAAGGGTTAAGTTCCTTTTTGGATAGAGAAAGATGTGAGAAGGGGCATTTCTCAAATCAAAAGGAAACAAAAACAGGACTAATAAGCCCTTTCACTGGTAAAATCAGTACAGTTATAAAGTAAATGTGGATATTTATGCAGGTTTTTATTAGTTAAACTAAAAATAATTCTTTTGGTATGCAATTACAAGTGTATAGCTAAAAGTTAGGGAGGAAAGTCTTGATATACCTATGTTGGTTAATTTGTACAATTTTCAGGAGTAATTGTTAGATGTAAAGTGTTTATCTTATATTTAATGTAGAGAAAAGGTCAAAAAAACCTACTTTTAAATAATAGAAGATATAATGATGCTTTGTTTTGTTTTCTAAGATTCCTCTAAAAAAATCACAAAACTCTGGAATACATTGTCCAACGGAGCTCTCAACCTCTTCCCTGGGCACCTGAACTAGAACTAATCTTCTGAGATGGTTGCCAGCCCTACCCCATCCAATGGGGAGTGAATGCCAGCAGGCTCTTGCAAGCCTGTGAGCCTTTGCTTCATGTACATATCTACAAATTCTTTTGTTTTTCCAGACTGAACTCTATTGATGTGAAGTATCAGATGTGGAAACTAGGAGTCGTTTTCACTGACAACGTAAGCTACCTTCAATACCACAAAGTAAAACACTCTGATTAGATGAGTTTGCTGGGCTTCAGCAGGTGGAAAGATGGCTACTTAAGAAAGTTATTCAAATATTGGTTCGTTTAAAACCGACCATATCTGAGAAAAACCCACAGAAATATATGATTCATCAGCCCATCTCTCATTCCATTTCTTTCAATAGCTGAAAGATTAAAATGAAAATATATTTATACAAGAAAATGAAACAGATGAAAATTCATGTGTATTTCCATTCAGGTTTTAGTTGAACAATGGCATTTTTCAAAATTTTTACAGATGTTAGAAACTTCTAAATAAGTTTTTTAAAGTTTTTCTTAACATTGCTTGCAGTCCATTTGTTTCTGCCAAGTTAAGTACATTATTGTGTTCTTTTTCTTGATGAATCTTCCTTCTATCAAAGAGCCTATGCGTTAAACCATAGGACCCACAGATATGTGCAAATATTATGAAAAAAAATCACCCATGACTAAAAGCCACCAGCTGCCAAGTCAGAGAATCACATTATAGTACCTCATTGGTTCAATAGCTTGACATTTTTGAATCTTAGAATTTTCAGTTTAAAGAACTGTTACTGTCAGTTGTTTTTAATGCTACTATTTGCTGCTGGGGAGTTGTGAGAGAGAATCTTGAAACATGGCTGAATACATTGACTACAGTTTTTTCCGTAGATCTCAGCTCATCCTCTCATTCTTGCTTCTTAATTGTTTTGCCATCTTCTCACATCCACTCAGAAAGGAACGTAAAAACATCCCCTAAAAGGCCTTCTGTTGTTCTCTCTTCTGTGCTTTTTTCCTTGGACATCTCATTTAGTCTCAAAAAATCTCACTGCAATATTAGCGCTGACTTTTATGGTGAACCTTACTTCCATTTTCCTAAAGACCTGTGACACCCCTCTCCCGCGTACTGTTAACCTCTGTCTCCACCCCTACCTCAACCAGTCATGGCCCAGAATCCTGGGTATCTTAGGGAACCCTCCGAAGAGCTCAAACTCATCCTGAAATATCTTTTGCCAACTGCTAGTAAGGTGTCTTTCAGCTAACTTCTCATCTAACAGTGGAAGCAACTTCCCTGAATAAAAAGAAGGTCACTCAACTCAGCCACACATGGCAACATATAAAGATATTTTGGGTTGTCATGACTGGGAAGAGGGAATGCTAGTGGCAGCTGGTGAGCAGAGACCAGGAATGCTGCTTGCAAACCATCCTACAATGCACACGATGGCACCCATGACAAAGAAGTAACTGGCCCAAACTGTCAGTAGCGCTGAGGCTGATATAAGCTGCTCTTGAATAGTAAGTCAATTCATTTTTCTCTGTGGGAGGATAAATAAAAAACAACCACTCTGGTATAAAGGACAGAATGGATGGCATTGAACTCTGCAGAATGAACTAAATAAAAATAAAACACACAAACTCATATAACTAATTGAAATTATATGAATATATAAGCAAAAGATAAAGTCAATGGAGCATTTAGAATGAGATCAGAGTAGGTTTTGACAATAATATATATTCTATTTTGTGACATTCTTTTCTCTCATTTCATCTTGATAGTCCTTCCTCTACCTTGCCTGGTATATGACCATGTCCATTCTTGGACACTACAACAACTTTTTTTTTGCTGCTCACCTTCTGGACATTGCTATGGGATTCAAGACGTTAAGAACCATCTTGTCATCAGTAACTCACAATGGCAAACAGGTAACAGTTTATCTTTTCTTTCCCCTGCAAAAACTGACAAGTATTCCAACAGAAGTAAAACCAAACCTCAAGTGACAGTGTACAGTTTAAAGCTTTCTGGATAGAGGAGCTATACTTTTTCTCCTGGAAACTGTAAGGATTTGTAGTTTGAGAGTCCCCTAGACCTACATTCAAGTCTTGATTTGACTGATTTAGCTTTGTGACCCTGGATAAATTATTTATCATTCCTAAATCTCAGCTGCCTTATTTTGAATGAAAACAACAAAAGTACCTACCTTACCAGGATTTTGTGAGAATTTAAAATAAAAACATAAACGTGGAGGTCTTAGAACAGGCCCTGGCACAGTAAATTCTCAGGAAAATAGTTATTGTTTTATTCCTAATATGATATTTGCTTTTTTTTGATACTGTGGGGAAACCAAAATATGCTGCAACATCCTAACACACTAGTTGTATTAGTAATAAAACAGATGCTGCATCTGTAACTTAATATAGTATTTTAAACTGGATATTCTTAGGCTCTTTTCTCCACTCTTATATTAGGCAAAAAGAATAACAATTTTCACACTTGACAAGGTCATGCTTGCTTAGAGGAAAGTTGGCTTAATTTCAGATAATCAGCTTATGTTCTAATGCAACACACTTGTAATGTTAAAACTTTCATTATTAATAAGCTTATCAATCATTCTCTACTTATCAAGTGTCCACTGAGAGGTAACACATTCTGTGTTATTTACTTGGAATAAAAGAGTCCTTCTTTGTCCAGAATTTTATAATCCAGCATATTTTAAAATTGGTACACTTCCTAAAACCTTGAACTATGTCCACAGTTAAATTCACATTATCGTGACCTTCAGTTTTCTAAATTTCAGCCTACTGTTCTTATATATGTCACTCTAGTTTCTGAATATGAGTATGGTATGCATGGCTCGGCATAAATCCAGTGACAAAAACTATATTGTGCTTATTCGTTGATCAGTTAGTAGATTAATTTTGAGCTCCAAGCATATTTAGAGAATTGGAGATGCTGAATCTGTGGAGTATTTTCACACAAAAAATCTAGCACTATTCTCAATTGCTAAACTTTTGCTTGGTTCTAAATTCCGTTCCCTCTCTTTTTGAGGTATCAGATTTCCATTTGCAGAGATATAGAGAGCTTAGTCTTATAGTAAACATGTAAAATTTACAGTGGCTTTGTACTTAATTTGTAGGAGTGAATTAAGCCCTCTATTAAGACACGTTTTTTCCAGATAATTATAAAGTGATTTTTAAAAGACTTAATATATGCCACCACAACATAAGGGGTATGTTGTAATCAGAGGAACTTGACATAAAAAATAATGTATTTTAGTGTGTTTAGAATTTCTGTGATGGAACCAGAAAAGTATTTTCACCAGCTTGGTGGAAAGTACATTTAAAAAATATACATGAAAGTGAAAGTGTTAGTTGCTCAGTCCTGTCTGACTCT
>SJYW01043050.1:61296-85161 GCA_006410735.1 Raphicerus campestris | reverse complement strand
AAGAAGGTAAGAAGAAGAAGAAGAGGAAGGTGAGAAGAAGAAGAAGGTGAGAAGAAAAAGAGGAAGGTGAGAAGGAGAAGAAGAAGGTGAGAAAAAGAAGAAGAAGAAGAGGAAGAAGAAGAAGAAGTTGAAAGGAGAAAAAAAGAAGGTGAGAAGAAGAAGAAGAAGGAGAGAAGAAAAAGAGGAAGGTGAGAAGGAGAAGAAGAGTGTGAGAAAAAGAAGAAGAAGAGGAAGAAGAAGAAGTTGAGAAGAAGAAAAAAGGTGAGAAGAAGAAAAAAGGTGAGAAGAAGAAGGTGAGAAGAAGAAGAAGGAGAGAAAAAGAAGAAGAAGAGGAAGAAGAAGAAGTTGAGAAGAAGAAAAAAAGAAGGTGAGAAGNTCAAAGTACATATCCTTTTATTATAATTGTTATATTTTATTTAAATAGCAAAGACTTGGTACCATGTTATCGTACTATTACTTAGAAAGTTTACATTAAGTGAGGTACCCTTATATAGTATTTGTATGGAATGTTATGATATAACTAGGAGAATGTAAACTGGTTGACTTCACCAGAGACTGACTTTCACACACACGTGTAGTGTGAGTATATGTGTATATACGTCTATTTCTATCTTATGAGTTTAATCAACTATAATCTGAAAATAAATATAAAGCCCACATGCTTTTAAAAAGTAATTTCTTATTGTAGTCACAACAATTTTAGAAAAAACAGTGGTTACCGTCCCTTATTTAGGTGCATTTAAGGTGTCAGTCAACTAGGTATGTGATGATTTCTTTGAAAACATAAATATTTAAGGTCTGTAGAGCAGTGTTAGATTGTCTTAGATAAATATTTTAGTTAGCATTAAAAAAGACACTTTGGCTGACCTATCTTTCTGGTCATGATTTTTTTTTTTTCTCTCTGAAGCCTTGGTTAGATCTAGTTGAGTCTAAAAATAATGTGAAGCCAGTTGAAAAGAAGTTCAATAAGCAAATATGTAACAGAAATTATGAACTTAAGTTTAAAGTATTATCTGGTATTTTAAGGAAACAAAGACCAAATCACTATATATAAGAAGAAACACAGTTGATAACCCTTAGGCATTAAGACCTTTATGTTAGAATATCATGTGAAACAAGGACAGTGGTGAAAAGTATGTTGAGTTTCCTACTAACATTTTCAGATCCCTGATAAGCAAGGTAGAATTAAATAGTTTTACTGAATTATGCATTTTACATGGGCTTCCCTTGTGCCTCATCTGGTAAAGAATCCCCCTGCAATGCAGGAGACCTGGGTTCGATCCCTGGGTTGGGAAGATCCCCTGAAGAAAGGAAAGGCTACCCACTCCAGTATTCTGGCCTAGAGAATTCCATGGACTATACAGTCCTTGGGGTTGCAAAGAGTTGGACATGACTGAGCGACTTTCACTTTCACTGAATTATGCATTTTACACGGTCATATTTGTGACTCTGGAAAATAAGTCTGAAAAAATAGAAAAGTTTAGACTACTGTTTTACTATGAACAGTTGTAAATTAGTGGAATTTTCCCCTGCATACTTCTTCAATATGTGTCTTTATGGAGTGAGAGGGGTGCTTATATCTCAGAGCTCTCAGGCTTCTAGTTTACCTTGGAACCAAGCCCTGTGACTGGTTTAGATCAGCTGTGCTCCATCCCTGAGGGTGGAGTCAGCTCTGCCCAAAGAGCATTACTGCCGCCATTGGTGAGANGCAACTTTAAGTTATCTCCAAAGGAAATGATATATCTAGAGTCAAATAAGTAGACAAATTGTAATTGCAGCTAAGACTCTTCATGGCGTTCCTGCTCTGGGGTCCAATTTGTCCTCCTGGGTAAGAATATAACCCCTAAAGAACTCCCACTCAGCCCAGCCCCTTTTCAGTACTGTGAGAATAATACAGAACAAATTGTTCTAATGAACCTAAATAGTATACATTCATAGGATTTTAAACTACCATTGCTCTTTTATGTTTTATTTCACTTTACCTGTTTGTACACGTTCCAAAAATGCTTATTTTAATTTCTGCTAATCCTTTCTTTCTATTTATGTATTTTTCCATCACCTACTCTAATCTTTTACCTTAACATGCCCCCTCCTTTCTCTCTGGTTCCCAGTGCCTTTGTTTCTCCTCCATCCCTTTTCCTTACTTTCTTATCCCTCTTTTGCTGCCAGTTCTCTCTCCTTCTGGATTCTTTCATTACTTTTGCTGTTGCCTCCATTTTCACTGATGTGCAGGATCCTCATGGTATATAAACCCTAGGCCAAGAGTTGCTATGTAAGGTACTGAGTTCACAAGTGATCTGTGAGTTCACAAGTGATCTGTGAGCCCACGTCTAAGCATTGATTTAAAAACCCAGTACTTGGGCAAAGCCAGGCAAACGTGACAGGACAGAGGGGCAAGGAAATCAAGGGGGGCTGCTAAGAAGTGATTCTAGTGACAGGTAAAACATCTATACTAGAATTAACTGAAGACCTGAGGATGGTGACAAGGTTTCAGGTTCAGGTGGAGACCCCAGAGGGAATACCAGCATGTCGGGACCGTCCCAGTGGTGTGCTGTGCCCTATGCAGGAGACCTTTGCTGAGTCAGCTTTGCCTGGATGCTTCCTCATCTGCTCTTTTGCCAAGCTGACCAACCCTGGGCATGTTACATTCTCTAAGATACAATTTCTTTGTCTGCAGAGCAGGATGCTAAGAGGAAACTTCCATATTGAAAGAGCCCCATCATGGAAAACAAGTCAAAATTCTTAGCATAATTCCCAGCATAACGTATGAATCTGGTAGAAGTTACCTTATTCCGTTACCTCCCACCACCCTTTTACCCATTTCCTTCAGCCCATCCTCTTCTATTTGCATGCCTTCTTCTTGCCTTAGAAATCATGTTCTTCAGCTAGGTATTATTTAAAATGCTTTAAGTAGACTTGCCTGGCAGTCCAGTGCTTAGACCCCACATTTCCAGTGCAGAGGGTGCAAGTTCGATCCCTGGTCGAGGAACGAAGATCCCACATGCTGTGCACAATGCCCTAAATAAATAAATGCTATTAAATTCACTTAGACCTTAATAGTATGATCACAGAACATGAGCTGTAAGTTAGATTTTTAAGTGAACTTGAAAGTAATACATATATTATATATTAAAATACTCTGATGTTTGTATGTGCATACAGAAATAAGACTACTTCATGGTGGAGGTCTGTAAAATGCTTTTATTCTTGCCCCAGGTTATGGATAAATATGGAGAGTTCTATGGCCGAGACAGAATCAGCGAGTTACTTGGCATGGACAAAGCTGCCTTGGACTTCAGTGATGCCCGGGAAAAGAAGAAGCCAAAGAAAGACAGCTCCCTGTCAGCTGTGTGAGTGTTCATTCTGCTTTATTCAAGATGTAGGTAGAAAGGAGGAAAAATGAATACACTTTTGAATTTGTTAGTGCATTGATTTCCTTTCCTTCACTGTCAGAAGAACAGAGAGATGAGCGAAACAGTATATATACAAAATCTGCTTTTGTACTTCTGAGCTCTAGAATCATTAGATTTAATCTATAACTTTTGAACATTTTTTTAATTTATATAAAGCAAGAAAAAAAGATTTATGTTCTTAATTTGATTTGCCTTTTTACCCCTAAATGCCACTTAAGTCGAAGTCAGAGGTACAAAAACATAATATTTGAATATGTTTTCTTAAAGCTTCCTACTTGAAAAGAAGTTAATTTTCTTATTTTGGAAAAGGGAGTCATGTAAGCCCTTTATTAGAAATGTTCAAAGTACATATCCTTTTATTATAATTGTTATATTTTATTTAAATAGCAAAGACTTGGTACCATGTTATCGTACTATTACTTAGAAAGTTTACATTAAGTGAGGTACCCTTATATAGTATTTGTATGGAATGTTATGATATAACTAGGAGAATGTAAACTGGTTGACTTCACCAGAGACTGACTTTCACACACACGTGTAGTGTGAGTATATGTGTATATACGTCTATTTCTATCTTATGAGTTTAATCAACTATAATCTGAAAATAAATATAAAGCCCACATGCTTTTAAAAAGTAATTTCTTATTGTAGTCACAACAATTTTAGAAAAAACAGTGGTTACCGTCCCTTATTTAGGTGCATTTAAGGTGTCAGTCAACTAGGTATGTGATGATTTCTTTGAAAACATAAATATTTAAGGTCTGTAGAGCAGTGTTAGATTGTCTTAGATAAATATTTTAGTTAGCATTAAAAAAGACACTTTGGCTGACCTATCTTTCTGGTCATGATTTTTTTTTTCTCTCTGAAGCCTTGGTTAGATCTAGTTGAGTCTAAAAATAATGTGAAGCCAGTTGAAAAGAAGTTCAATAAGCAAATATGTAACAGAAATTATGAACTTAAGTTTAAAGTATTATCTGGTATTTTAAGGAAACAAAGACCAAATCACTATATATAAGAAGAAACACAGTTGATAACCCTTAGGCATTAAGACCTTTATGTTAGAATATCATGTGAAACAAGGACAGTGGTGAAAAGTATGTTGAGTTTCCTACTAACATTTTCAGATCCCTGATAAGCAAGGTAGAATTAAATAGTTTTACTGAATTATGCATTTTACATGGGCTTCCCTTGTGCCTCATCTGGTAAAGAATCCCCCTGCAATGCAGGAGACCTGGGTTCGATCCCTGGGTTGGGAAGATCCCCTGAAGAAAGGAAAGGCTACCCACTCCAGTATTCTGGCCTAGAGAATTCCATGGACTATACAGTCCTTGGGGTTGCAAAGAGTTGGACATGACTGAGCGACTTTCACTTTCACTGAATTATGCATTTTACACGGTCATATTTGTGACTCTGGAAAATAAGTCTGAAAAAATAGAAAAGTTTAGACTACTGTTTTACTATGAACAGTTGTAAATTAGTGGAATTTTCCCCTGCATACTTCTTCAATATGTGTCTTTATGGAGTGAGAGGGGTGCTTATATCTCAGAGCTCTCAGGCTTCTAGTTTACCTTGGAACCAAGCCCTGTGACTGGTTTAGATCAGCTGTGCTCCATCCCTGAGGGTGGAGTCAGCTCTGCCCAAAGAGCATTACTTCCGCCATTGGTGAGAAGAGAGCACTGTGTGCTACAAAATGCTTTTCATGCAGTTGGTAGTGACTTGCTTCCCTAACGAATGATAGGGATAGAAAAGAACTAATTATAAGAATGGGGCTTCCCTGGTGGCTCAGAGGTCAAAGCGTCTCCCTGGAATTCGGGACAACCCAGGGTTCAATCCCTGGGTCAGGAAGATCCCCTGGAGAAGGAAATGGCAACCCACTCCAGTACTCTTGCCTGGAGAATCCCATGGAGGGAAGAGCCTGGTAGGCTACAGTCCATGGGGGTCACAAAGAGTTGGACACTACTGGGTGACTTACCTTAATCATAAGAATAAATTTTTAAATCATGAAACTACCATGGGAAATTCAAACATCTTGATAAAACCTTTATTTTACTTTGGATTGCTTTCATGGAATACAATTATGCTCTCGTGCAAACTGTCCCAGTTTGTTTGTTTATCTTTTCAAGAAGTATTGTTATATTGAAACCTATTGTAAATATTCATGAAACTTTAAAAATGATTATTTAAAATAACAAAACTACAACTCAAAGACAGTTTTATTTCCTTAAAAGTAAAAGATTCTAGGCTAAAGTAAATTAAACCTTAACTCCAAGGGGGAAGACCTCCTATGAAATCAACTTTAGATGATAAACTGTTTATCACTGCACTTAAGATTGGCCTAATTAAAGAAATGATTAAAAAAGTAATTAAAGACTAAAACAAACAAACAAAAAAGACTAAAACAGTATCTCTAGAGAAGCCCTTTTGAAACTAGCACTAAAAATTACATCTTATTATTATATCAATTCCTAGAATTATGGGAAGGCTAACAAAATTATAATTTCTAGCCCTATAAACCAATACAAGTTCTGAAAAAAGAAAGCTGAAAGGTATATTTTAATACATGTCTATTTTATTCTGCAAAGATCAAAAATATTTATGTTGCAATTCATTCATTCAACATTATTCAATATTATATGATACACTGACTGTATCATATAATGTGCTTGGTGATGGGGATTTTAGAGATTAGTGAGAGAGGTGTAAATACATGTACATACATACATACCTACAGCTACAAAACTGGGAAATGATTATAAAGGGAGGTGACTACAAAGTGCTGTGGGAACCAAGGGGAAGGGTTAAGTTCCTTTTTGGATAGAGAAAGATGTGAGAAGGGGCATTTCTCAAATCAAAAGGAAACAAAAACAGGACTAATAAGCCCTTTCACTGGTAAAATCAGTACAGTTATAAAGTAAATGTGGATATTTATGCAGGTTTTTATTAGTTAAACTAAAAATAATTCTTTTGGTATGCAATTACAAGTGTATAGCTAAAAGTTAGGGAGGAAAGTCTTGATATACCTATGTTGGTTAATTTGTACAATTTTCAGGAGTAATTGTTAGATGTAAAGTGTTTATCTTATATTTAATGTAGAGAAAAGGTCAAAAAAACCTACTTTTAAATAATAGAAGATATAATGATGCTTTGTTTTGTTTTCTAAGATTCCTCTAAAAAAATCACAAAACTCTGGAATACATTGTCCAACGGAGCTCTCAACCTCTTCCCTGGGCACCTGAACTAGAACTAATCTTCTGAGATGGTTGCCAGCCCTACCCCATCCAATGGGGAGTGAATGCCAGCAGGCTCTTGCAAGCCTGTGAGCCTTTGCTTCATGTACATATCTACAAATTCTTTTGTTTTTCCAGACTGAACTCTATTGATGTGAAGTATCAGATGTGGAAACTAGGAGTCGTTTTCACTGACAACGTAAGCTACCTTCAATACCACAAAGTAAAACACTCTGATTAGATGAGTTTGCTGGGCTTCAGCAGGTGGAAAGATGGCTACTTAAGAAAGTTATTCAAATATTGGTTCGTTTAAAACCGACCATATCTGAGAAAAACCCACAGAAATATATGATTCATCAGCCCATCTCTCATTCCATTTCTTTCAATAGCTGAAAGATTAAAATGAAAATATATTTATACAAGAAAATGAAACAGATGAAAATTCATGTGTATTTCCATTCAGGTTTTAGTTGAACAATGGCATTCTTCAAAATTTTTACAGATGTTAGAAACTTCTAAATAAGTTTTTTAAAGTTTTTCTTAACATTGCTTGCAGTCCATTTGTTTCTGCCAAGTTAAGTACATTATTGTGTTCTTTTTCTTGATGAATCTTCCTTCTATCAAAGAGCCTATGCGTTAAACCATAGGACCCACAGATATGTGCAAATATTATGAAAAAAAATCACCCATGACTAAAAGCCACCAGCTGCCAAGTCAGAGAATCACATTATAGTACCTCATTGGTTCAATAGCTTGACATTTTTGAATCTTAGAATTTTCAGTTTAAATAACTGTTACTGTCAGTTGTTTTTAATGCTACTATTTGCTGCTGGGGAGTTGTGAGAGAGAATCTTGAAACATGGCTGAATACATTGACTACAGTTTTTTCCGTAGATCTCAGCTCATCCTCTCATTCTTGCTTCTTAATTGTTTTGCCATCTTCTCACATCCACTCAGAAAGGAACGTAAAAACATCCCCTAAAAGGCCTTCTGTTGTTCTCTCTTCTGTGCTTTTTTCCTTGGACATCTCATTTAGTCTCAAAAAATCTCACTGCAATATTAGCGCTGACTTTTATGGTGAACCTTACTTCCATTTTCCTAAAGACCTGTGACACCCCTCTCCCGCGTACTGTTAACCTCTGTCTCCACCCCTACCTCAACCAGTCATGGCCCAGAATCCTGGGTATCTTAGGNAGCTCATCCTCTCATTCTTGCTTCTTAATTGTTTTGCCATCTTCTCACATCCACTCAGAAAGGAACGTAAGAACATCCCCTAAAAGGCCTTCTGCTGTTCTCTCTTCTGTGCATTTTTTCCTTGGACATCTCATTTAGTCTCAAAAAATCTCACTGCAATCTTAGCGCTAACTTTTATGGTGAACCTTACTTCCATTCTCCTAAAGACCTGTGATACCCCTCTCCCGCGTACTGTTAACCTCTGTCTCCACCCCTACCTCAACCAGTCATGGCCCAGAATCCTGGGTATCTTAGGGAACCCTCCGAAGAGCTCAAACTCATCCTGAAATATCTTTTGCCAACTGCTAGTAAGGTGTCTTTCAGCTAACTTCTCATCTAACAGTGGAAGCAACTTCCCTGAATAAAAAGAAGGTCACTCAACTCAGCCACACATGGCAACATATAAAGATATTTTGGGTTGTCATGACTGGGAAGAGGGAATGCTAGTGGCAGCTGGTGAGCAGAGACCAGGAATGCTGCTTGCAAACCATCCTACAATGCACACGATGGCACCCATGACAAAGAAGTAACTGGCCCAAACTGTCAGTAGCGCTGAGGCTGATATAAGCTGCTCTTGAATAGTAAGTCAATTCATTTTTCTCTGTGGGAGGATAAATAAAAACAACCACTCTGGTATAAAGGAGAGAATGGATGGCGTTGAACTCTGCAGAATGAACTAAATAAAAATAAAACACACAAACTCATATAACTAATTGAAATTATATGAATATATAAGCAAAAGATAAAGTCAATGGAGCATTTAGAATGAGATCAGAGTAGGTTTTGACAATAATATATATTCTATTTTGTGACATTCTTTTCTCTCATTTCATCTTGATAGTCCTTCCTCTACCTTGCCTGGTATATGACCATGTCCATTCTTGGACACTACAACAACTTTTTTTTTGCTGCTCATCTTCTGGACATTGCTATGGGATTCAAGACGTTAAGAACCATCTTGTCATCAGTAACTCACAATGGCAAACAGGTAACAGTTTATCTTTTCTTTCCCCTGCAAAAACTGACAAGTATTCCAACAGAAGTAAAACCAAACCTCAAGTGACAGTGTACAGTTTAAAGCTTTCTGGATAGAGGAGCTATACTTTTTCTCCTGGAAACTGTAAGGATTTGTAGTTTGAGAGTCCCCTAGACCTACATTCAAGTCTTGATTTGACTGATTTAGCTTTGTGACCCTGGATAAATTATTTATCATTCCTAAATCTCAGCTGCCTTATTTTGAATGAAAACAACAAAAGTACCTACCTTACCAGGATTTTGTGAGAATTTAAAATAAAAACATAAACGTGGAGGTCTTAGAACAGGCCCTGGCACAGTAAATTCTCAGGAAAATAGTTATTGTTTTATTCCTAATATGATATTTGCTTTTTTTTGATACTGTGGGGAAACCAAAATATGCTGCAACATCCTAACACACTAGTTGTATTAGTAATAAAACAGATGCTGCATCTGTAACTTAATACAGTATTTTAAACTGGATATTCTTAGGCTCTTTTCTCCACTCTTATATTAGGCAAAAAGAATAACAATTTTCACACTTGACAAGGTCATGCTTGCTTAGAGGAAAGTTGGCTTAATTTCAGATAATCAGCTTATGTTCTAATGCAACACACTTGTAATGTTAAAACTTTCATTATTAATAAGCTTATCAATCATTCTCTACTTATCAAGTGTCCACTGAGAGGTAACACATTCTGTGTTATTTACTTGGAATAAAAGAGTCCTTCTTTGTCCAGAATTTTATAATCCAGCATATTTTAAAATTGGTACACTTCCTAAAACCTTGAACTATGTCCACAGTTAAATTCACAGTATCGTGACCTTCAGTTTTCTAAATTTCAGCCTACTGTTCTTATATATGTCACTCTAGTTTCTGAATATGAGTATGGTATGCATGGCTCGGCATAAATCCAGTGACAAAAACTATATTGTGCTTATTCGTTGATCAGTTAGTAGATTAATTTTGAGCTCCAAGCATATTTAGAGAATTGGAGATGCTGAATCTGTGGAGTATTTTCACACAAAAAATCTAGCACTATTCTCAATTGCTAAACTTTTGCTTGGTTCTAAATTCCGTTCCCTCTCTTTTTGAGGTATCAGATTTCCATTTGCAGAGATATAGAGAGCTTAGTCTTATAGTAAACATGTAAAATTTACAGTGGCTTTGTACTTAATTTGTAGGAGTGAATTAAGCCCTCTATTAAGACACGTTTTTTCCAGATAATTATAAAGTGATTTTTAAAAGACTTGATATATGCCACCACAACATAAGGGGTATGTTGTAATCAGAGGAACTTGACATAAAAAATGATGTATTTTAGTGTGTTTAGAATTTCTGTGATGGAACCAGAAAAGTATTTTCACCAGCTTGGTGGAAAGTACATTTAAAAAATAAACATGAAAGTGAAAGTGTTAGTTGCTCAGTCCTGTCTGACTCTTTGCAACCCTGCCANTAATGTATTTTAGTGTGTTTAGAATTTCTGTGATGGAACCAGAAAAGTATTTTCACCAGCTTGGTGGAAAGTACATTTAAAAAATAAACATGAAAGTGAAAGTGTTAGTTGCTCAGTCCTGTCTGACTCTTTGCAACCCTGCCAAGCTCCTCTCTCTATGGAATTCTCCAGGCAAGAATACTGGAGTGAGTAGCCTTTCCCTTCTCCAGGAGATCTTCCCAAACCAGGGATTAAACCCAGGTCTCCTGCAGTACAGGCAGATTCTTTACCATCTGAGCCCCCAGGGTAGCCCCCAAAATCAGTTCAGTTCAGTCGCTCAGTCGTGTCTGACTCTTTGCAACCCCATGAATTGCAGCACGCCAGGCCTCCCTGTCTATCACCANCTATTTCCTATGGATCCTACAGATTGACAGCTAACTCATTTGACAGTCAGTGCCATCACTGACACGCATCCTCAAAGGTGTCTGTTAGATGTTTTTGAGAACTGAAGCTATCTTTTTATTTCTCCTAAGGAAGGTGAAGCCTCTACCATGGCACTTGGCACCGAGCTTTGCAGTAAATAGGCATGAGGTAGGTGCCAAGTACAATCCAAGCAACATCTCACCTGTATTTTGGTGTCTTTTTCTAGTACTGAATGTGATGGATGATTATGGAAATACCCCACTGCACTGGGCTGCAGGAAAAAACCAGGTGGAAAGTGTTAAGTTTCTTCTTCACAAAGGAGCCAACCCAAACCTCCGAAACTGCAGCATGATGGCCCCGCTGCACGTGGCTGTGCAGGGCGGGTACAACGACGTGATGAAGGTGAGCTTGCTGGTGGCTCCCCAGGCCAAGCAACGTAGCGTGGGCTGAGCCTCATGTCCAGTTATGTCTGCTTTGTCCAAAAGGTCAACNGTGCAGGGCGGGTACAACGACGTGATGAAGGTGAGCTTGCTGGTGGCTCCCCAGGCCAAGCAACGTAGCGTGGGCTGAGCCTCATGTCCAGTTATGTCTGCTTTGTCCAAAAGGTCAACCTCAGCTGCCAGGGCCAACAACACGTGATGATTGTAAAGTTGGCTTTTCTTCTGACCAAAACCACCTCCATAGTGATCGCGATGATGATGATGTGAAGAATAATAAGCACTGTCTTATTTTCTTAATTAGTTCTTACATATCAGCTACCAGCCTTTTTCTGTGTCTAGGAGCCTTCTGTGTTTTTGGTTTTTAAATCCCCATTTTAAAAAATCTATAGAGTAAGACCATTATTATCCCCATTTCATAGCCGAGGAAACTGAGGAAGAGGGAGAATCAAATAACGTGCTTAGTTAAAGTTTAAGAGTTAGAAGGAGAAAGCAAGAGTTAAGAAATTTGTCTTCATTTTTATGTTTCTCAAGTCAGGGTTTTGCTGCTTTTATTTGGCTGATCTAATGCTTCAAAAAAAGGAGGTGACCAGTGCCTCAGTGAAGAGAGGAAATATAATTAGGATTTATTGTTTTTGTGAGAGTCAATAACATGCCTTAGTGTTTAGCAGAAGACATCATAGTAATATGGGGAAATTTCTTAATATTTTTTTAAGAGAGTGAATTGGGTCAGTTAGAGGAAGTCTTGAGAAATGCAGTTTACAAATGAATTATATTCTAGAAATTCATTTCTGAGGTAAGTAATTTGGACCTTGCAGTAAATTTTCCTGTAGGGAAAACGTTGCGAAGGATGACATGGCTGTTGAGTCATAGTTCCAGCTGCTATCACAGAAAACCGCAGACCCAGTGGCTTGGACAACAGCTGTCTCTCACAGCTGTGGAGGCTGGGTTGACCGAGACTGAGGCAGTGGAAGATTTTGTATCTGGTAAGGGCCTGGTTCCTGGTTCACAGGTCGCCTCTGTCTCTCTGTGTTTTCATACTGAGGAAGGAATGAGAGCTTTCTGGGCTTTCGTTTATAAGAGTGCTAATCCCACTCGTGAGGTTCTGCCTTCATGACCTAGTTCAGTTCAGCTGTTTAGTCGTGTCTGACTCTTTGCAACACAATGGACTACAGCACGCCAGGCTTCCCTGTTCTTCACCAACTCCTGGAGCTTGCTCAAACTCATGTCCAGTGAGTCAGTGATGACATCCAACCATCGCATCCTCTGTCAGCCCCTTCCTGCCTTCAGTCTTTCCCAGCATCAGGGGCTTTTCAAAGGAGTCAGTTTTTCCATCAGATGGCCAAAGTATTGGAGTTTCAGCTTCAGCATTAGTCCTTTCAATGAATTTTCAGGACTGATTTTCTTTAGGATGGACTCCTTGCAGTCCAAGGGACTCTCAAGAGTGTTCTCCAAGACCACTCTTCAAAAGCATCAGTTCTTCGGCACTCAGCTTTCTTTATAGTACAACTCTCACATCCATACATGACTACTGGAAAAAACATAGCTTTGACTAAACAGACTTGTTGGCAAAGTAATGTCTCTGCTTTTTAATATGCTGTCTAGGTTAGTCATAGCTTTTCTTCCAAGGAGCATGCATCTTTTAATTTCATGGCTGTAGTCACTATCTGCAGTAATTTTGGAGCCCTCAAAAATAAAGTCTCTCACTATTTCCCCATCTATTTTCCATGAAGGGATGGGACCTGATGCCATGATCTTCGTTTTCTGAATGTTGAGTTTTAAGCCAACTTTTTCACTCTCCTCTTCACTTTCATCAAGAGGCTCTTTAGTTCTTCTTTGCTTTCTGCCATAATGGTGGGGTCATCTGCATATTTGAGGTTTTTGATATTTCTCCCAGCAGTCTTAATTCCAGCTTGTGTTTCATCCAGCCCAACATTTTGCATGACGTACTTTGCATCTAAGTTACATAAGCAGGGTTACAATATACAGCCTTGATGTACTCCTTTCCTTATTTGGAGCCAGTCTGTTCCATGTCCAGTTATAACTGTTGCTTCCTAATCTACATACAGATTTCTCAGGAGGCAAGTCAGCTGGTCTGGTATTCCCATCTCTTTAAGAATTTTCCATGGTTTGTTGTGATCTACACAGTCAAAAGCTTTGGCATAGTCAATAAAGTGGAAGTTGGTGTTTTTTTCTGGAACTCTATTGCTTTTTCAATGATCCAACAGATGTTGGGAATTTGATCTCTGGTTCTTCTGCCTTTTAAAAATCCAGCTTGAACATCTGGAAGTTCACAGTTCATGTACTGTTGAAGCCTGGCTTGGAGAATTTTAAGCATTACTTTGCTAGCGTGTGAGATGAGCAAAATTGTGCAATAGTTTGAACATTCTTTGCCATTGCCTTTCTTTGGGATTGCAGTGAAAACTGACTTTCTGGTCCTGTGGCCACTGCTGAGTTTTCCAAATTTGCTGGCATATTGAGTGCAGCATTTTCACAGCATAATCTTTTACGATTTGAAAGAGTTCAGCTGGAATTCCATCATCTCCACTAGCTTTGTTCGTAGTGATGCTTCCTAAGGCCCACTTGACTTCACATTCCAGGATGTCCAGCTCTAGGTGGATGATCACACCATCGTGGTTATCTGGGTCATTAAGATCTTTTTTTGTATAGTCCTTCTGTGTATTCTTGCCACCTCTTAATATCTTCTGCTTCTGTTAGGTTCATACCATTTCTGTCCTTTATTGTGCCCACCTTTGCATGAAATGTTCCCTTGGTATCTCTAATTTCCTTGAAGAGATCTCTAGTCTTTCCCATTCTATTGTCTTCTTCTATGTCTTTGCATTGATCACTGAAGAAGGCTTTCTTATCTCTTCTTGCTATTCTTTGGAACTCTGCATTCAGATGGGTATAGCTTTCTTTTTCTCCTTTGCCTTTTGCTTCTCTTCTTTTCTCAGCTATTTGTAAGGCCTCCTCAGACAGCTATTTTGCCTTTTGCATTTCTTTTTCTTGGTCTTGATCACTGGCTACTGTACAATGACACGAAACTCCATGCATATTTCTTCAGGCACTCTGTCTATCAGATCTAATCCCTTGAATCTATATGTCACTTCTACCATGTTATTGTAAGGGATTTGATTTAGGTCATACCTGAATGGTCTAGTGGTTTCCCCTACTTTCTTCAAGTCTGAATTTTGCAATAAAGAGTTCATGATATGAGCCACAGTCAGCTCCCAGTCTTGTTTTTACTGATTGTATAGAGCTTCTCCATCTTTGGCTACAAAGAATATAATCAATTTGATTTTGGTGTTGATCATCTGATGATATCCATGTGTAGAGTCTTGTCTCATGTTGTTGGAAGAGGGTGTTTGCTATGACCAGTACATTTTCTTGGCAAAATTCTGTTAGCCTTTGCCCTGCTTCATTTTGTACTCCAAGGCCTAATTTGCCTGTTACTCCAGGTATCCCTTGACTTCCTACTTTTGCGTTCCAGTCCCCTATAATGAGAAGGACACCTCTTTTGGTGTTAGTTCTAGGAGGTCTTAATAAGTTTTCATAGAACCATTCAACTTCAGCTTCTTCAGCATTACTGGTTGGGGCATAGACTTGGATTACTGTGATATTGAATGGTTTGCCTTGTAAAGGAACAGAGATCATTTTGTCATTTTTAAGACTGCACCCAAAAACTATGTTTTGGATTCTTTTCTTGACTTATGAGGCTACTCCATTTCTCCTAAAGGATTCTTGCTGACAGTACTAGATATAATGGTCATCTGAATTAAATTCACCCATTGCAGTCCATTTTAGTTCACTGATTCCTAAAATGTCGATGTTCATTCTTACCATCTCCTCTTTGACCATTTCCAGTTTGCCTTGATTCATGGACCTAACATTCCAGGTTCCTGTGCAATGTTGTTTTTTATAGCATCGGACTTTACTTCCATCACTGGTCATATCCACAACTGTCTGGTTTTTTTTTGTTTTGGCTCCATGTCTTCGTTCTTTCATCAGTTATTTCTCCACTCTTCTCCAGTAGCATATCGGGCACCTACTGACCTGGGGAGTTCATCTTTCAGTGTCATATCTTTTTGCCTTTTCATAGTGTTCATGGGGTTCTCAAGGCAAGAATACTGAAGTGGTTTGCCATTCCCTTCTCCAGTGGACCACATTTTGTCAGAACTCTCCACCACGACCTGTCTGTCTTGGGTTGCCCTATGGCATGGTTCATAGTTTCATTGAATTAGACAAGGCTGTGGTCCATGTGATCAGTTGGATTCATTTTGTGTGGTTGTGGTTTTCATTCTGTCTGCCCCTCTGAGGGATAAGGATAAGGTACTCATGGAAGCTTCCTGATGGGAGAGACTGACTGTGGGGAAACGGGGTCTTGTTCTGATGGGCGGGGCCATGCTCAGTAAATCTTTAATCCAATTTCCTGTTGATGGGCGGGGCTGTGTTCCCTCCCTGTTGTTTGACCTGAGAGCAAACCATGGTGGAGGTAATGAAGAAAATGGCGACCTCCTTCAGAAGGTCCTGCCACACCCAGTGCACCCAGCCCTGCAGCAGGCCACCACTGACCCACACCTCTGCCAGAGGCTCCTGGACACTTAGAGGCAAGTCTGGGTCAGTCTCTTGTGAGGTCACTGCTCCTTTCTCCTGGGTCCTGGTGTGCAGAAGGTTTTGTTTGTGCCCTCCAAGAGTCTGTTTCCCCAGTCCTGTGTAAGTTCTGGCGGCTCTATGGTAGAGTTAATGGCAACCTCTTCCAAGAGGACTTATGCGATACCCAGGCCTGTTGCACCCAGAGCCCTTACTCTGGTGGCAAGGCTAAGTACCGTACCTCCGCAGAAGACACTCAGACCCTCAGAGGCAAGTATGGCTCAGTCTCTGTGGGGTCTCCTGGTATACACAAGGTTTTGTTTCAGCCCTCTGAGTGTCTCTGGTAGGTATGGGGTTTGATTCTAAACAGAATTTCACCCTTCCTACCATCCTTCTGGGGCTTTCTCCTTTGCCCTTGGACACGGGGTATCTTTTCTTGGTGGGATCCAACATTCTCCTGGAGAAGGCAATGGCACCCCACTCCAATACTCTTGTCTGGAAAATCTCGTGGATGGAGGAGCCTGGTAGACTGAAGTCCATGAGGTCACTAAGAGTCATACACGACTGAGTGACTTCACTTTCACTTTTCACTTTCATGCATTGGANTTGTTTTAGGTATAAAGTTAGGTTGTCTCTTTGATGTTTTTCTTGTTTATTGAGGTAGGATTGTATTGCTATAAACTTCCCTCTTAAAACTGCTTTTGCTGCATCCCATAGATTTTGAGTTGTCATGTTTTCATTGTCATTTATTTCTAGAAACTTTCTGATTTTCCTTTTGATTTCTTCAGTAACCTCTTGGTTATTTAGAGATGCATTGCTTAATCTCCATGTGTTTGTGTTTCTTTCTTGTAATTGATATCTAGTCTCATAGCATTGTAGTCAGGGAATATGCTTGATAGTATTTCAGTTTTCTTAAATTTACTGAGGTTTGATTTGTGACCCAAGATGTGGTCTATCCTAGAGAATGTTCCATGTGCTCTTGAGAAAAAGGTGTATTCTTCTGCATTTGGATGGAATGTCCTAAAGATAACGAGGTCCATCTCATCTAATGTATCATTTAAGACTTGTGTTTCCTTATTAATTTTTTTTGATCTGTCCATTGGTATGAGTGGGGTATTAATGTCTCCTACTGTTATTGTGTCACTGTCAGTTTCTCCTTTTATGTTTGTTAGTTTTTGTCTTATGTATTGAGGTGCTCCTATTATGTATTGAGGTGCATAGATATTTACAATTGTTATGTCTTCCTCTTAGATTGATCCCTTGATCATTATGTAGTGTCCTTCCTTATCTCTTGTAATCTTCTTTATTTTAAAGTCTATTTTGTGTGATATGAGGATTGCTACCCCAGCTTTCTTTTGCTTCCTATTTTCAGGGAATATGTTCTTCCATCCTCTATCTTTCAGTCTATATGTGTGTTTAGGTCTGAAGTGGGCTTCTTGTAAACAGCATATATGTGGGCCTTGGTTCTGTATCCATTCAGCCAGTCTGTGTCTTTTGGTTGGAGCATTTAGTCCATTTACATTTAAAGTAATTATTAATATACTTGTTCCTATTGCCATTTTCTTAATTGTTTGGGGTTGATTTTGTAGATCTTTTTTCTTCTCTTGTGTTTCTTGACTCTGTAAGTCCCTTTAACATTTGTTGTAAAGCTGGTTTGGTGGTACTGAATTCTTTTAACTTTTGCTTGTCTGAAAAGCTTTTTATTTCTGTATCAATTTTGAATGAGATCCTCACCAGGGACAGTAATCTTGGCTGTAGATTTTTCCCTTTCAATACTTTAAATACTTCCTGCCATCCCCTTCTGGCCTGCAGAGTTTCTGCTGAAAGATCAGCTGTTAAGTATATGGGGTTTCCCTTGTATGTTACTTGTTGCTTCTCCCTTGCTGCTTTTAATATTCTTTCTTTGTGTTTAGTATTTGTTAGTTTGATTTGTATGTGTCTTGGTGTGTTTCTCCTTGGGTTTATCCTGTATGGGACTCTTTGTGCCTCTTGGGCTTGATTATTTCTTTTTCCAGGTTAGGGAAATTTTCAAGTATAATCTCTTCAAAAATTTTCTCATACCCTTTCTTTTTCTCCTCTTCTTCTTCTTCTGCTGCTGCTGCTAAGTCACTTCAGTCGTGTCCGACTCTGTGCAACCCCATAGACAGCAGCCCACCAGGCTCGCCCGTCCCTGGGATCTCCAGACAAGAACACTGGAATGGGTTGCCATTTCCTTCTCCAATGCATGAAAGTAAAAAGTGACAGTGAAGTTGCTCAGTTGTGTCCAACTCCTAGCAACCCCATGGACTGCAGCCTACCAGGCTCCTTTGTCCATGGGATTTTCCAGGCAAGAGTACTGGAGTGGGGTGCCATTGCCTTCTCCAGCTTCTTCCTCTAAGAGTTTCCAACCTGGCTGTGCATTAGAGTCCTCTAGTAGTAACTTTTTAAAAATACACATTTCTCTTTCTCTTCCATCAAATCAACATACTGAACATGCCCAACCAGCGATCCCTGAACTCATGTTTGCTGCTGCTGCTGCTGCTGCTAAGTCACTTCAGTCGTGTCCGACTCTGTGCGATGCCATAGATAGAAGCCCACCAGGCTCCCCCGTCCCTGGGATTCTCCAGGCAAGAACACTGGATTGGGTTGCCATCTCCTTCTCCAATGCATGAAAGTAAAAAGTGACAGTGAAGTCACTCAGTTGTGTCCAACTCCTAGCGACCCCATGGACTGCAGCCTACCAGGCTCCTTTGTCCATGGGATTTTCCAGGCAAGAGTACTGGAGTAGGTTGCCACTACTCTTCTTCTGGGACCCGTATAATTCTAATGTTGGTACATGTGATATGGTCCCAGAGGTCTCTGGGAGAAGGCAATAGCAACCCACTCCAGTACTCTTGCCTGGAAAATCCTATGAACAGAGGAACCTGGTAGGCTGTAGTCCATGGGGTCGCAAAGAGTTGGACACGACTGAGTGACTTCACTTTCACTTTTCACTTTCATGCACTGGAGAAGGAAATGGCAACCCACCCCAGTGTTCTTGCCTAGAGAATCCCAGGGATGGTGCAGCCTGGTGGGCTGCCACCTATGGGGTCGCACAGAGTCAGACACAACTGAAGCGACTTAGCAGCAGCAGCAGAGGTCTCTGAGACTGTCTTCAGTTCTTTTATATTTACTTTATTCTGCTCTTCAAAAGTTATTTCCTCCATGTTATCTTCCAGCTAACTGATTCATTCTTCTGCTTCAGATATTCTGCTATTTATTCTTTCTAGAGTATTTTTAATTACAGTAATTATGTTGTTTTTCTCTTTATGTTTCTTCTTTAATTCTTCTAGGTCTTTGTTGATTAAGTCTTGCATTTCTCCATTTTGTTTTCAAGGTTTTTGATCATCTTTACTATCATTATTCTGAATTCTTTTTCAGGTAGTTTGCCTATTTCCTCTTCATTTATTTGGACTTAACGTGTTTCTAGTTTGTTCCTTCATTTGTGTAGTATTTCTCTGCCTTTTCTTTTTCTTTTTCTCTTTTTTTTTTTTTTTTTTTTTACTTATTTTGTTAGAGGTCTCCTTTTCCAGACTTCAAGGAAAGTTGAATTGTTTCCTTGAAAAAGGTTGAATTCTTTCTTCCTTTTGGTTTCTGCCCTCCTAAGGTTGATCCAGTGATTTGTGTAAGTTTCATATAGGGTGAGACTTGTGGTGATTTTTTGTTTATTTGTTTGTTTTTCCTCTGATGGGAAAGGCTGAGTGAGGTGGTAATCCTGTCTGCTGATGATTGAGTTTGTATTTTTGTTTTGTTTGTTGTTTAGATGCACAGGGTGCTACTGGTGGTTGGGTGATTCCGGGTCTTGTATTCACGTGGTTTCCTTTGTGTGAGTTCTCGCTATTTGATGCTCCCTGGGGTTAGTTATCTGGCAGTCTAGGGTCTTGGAGTCAGTATTCCCACTGCAAATGCTCAGGGCTTCATCTCTGGTCAGAAACAAGATTCCACAAGTGGTTTCTTATGGCATTTAGTGAGATTAAAACAAATATCCAATTCGAGAAACCAAAGATGAAACCCAGACAAATGGCAGTTACAAAATCAGACAAATAATATTTAAAATAATGGAATATACACATATACACATACACCCATGAGCAAAGTCAAAATAGTCCAACAAAAATAAAGTGCAGTAGATTGACCCAGCAAACAAAGGAAATTAAAAATTATATTTATCAGTGAAGAACTAAAGCACAAACTGGAAAACAAAACTAAAGCATGGTGCTGAGTGGGAAATAAAGCAATAAAAAGAGAACTAACAAATATGTTGAGGACAGGAAAGAGAGNTTAAAAATTATATTTATCAGTGAAGAACTAAAGCACAAACTGGAAAACAAAACTAAAGCATGGTGCTGAGTGGGAAATAAAGCAATAAAAAGAGAACTAACAAATATGTTGAGGATAGGAAAGAGAAGAATGAAAGAATAGATATGCAAAGTTAAACAGAGGTAGATAAAGAAGATTTATACATGTTAAAGATGAACTGCAAAGGGGAAAGAATAGTAGGGAAAGCAAACAAAGGAATAAATGCAGAAAAAAATAATAATAGGTTTCAAAACTTAAAAAAACAGGAAAACTCCACAGAGCTGCAAAAGCCCAACATAGAGGCAGAGGTTTATAACAACAATAAAAAAATGTGACTGAAAAAAAAAAAAAAACTCAAAAAGTTTAATTGGATTTCTTGGTGCCAATAAAATCGACAACTACAACATAAGGGGGACAAAAGGAAAATAAGAAATGAAAAAAAAAATCCACAAGAATCCACAGAACAAGTCAAAAAATTAGAATAATAAATGTTTTTCTTGAGTCACTGCTGTCAGAGACCTTTCCCTCACTGGGAGTCACAGTCTACCTCACCTCCCTAGGATGCCATCCCACACTGTGCTGATCTCTGGACCTATTGTAGGGGCAGCTCAGATTCTAATCTGGTCCTACTCCTGTGTGTTCTTGCCTCCAATGTCCACAGCTATCAGAACTAGTGTGTTTTCTTTTGTGGGAGCTCTCAATGGCCTTTTATATATTCCATGGACACAGAGTCTGCCTAGTTGACCTTGTGGATTTATTCTGCAACTTGTACAGCTGGTGGGAAAGTCTTGGATCTTCTTCCTTAACCACACTGCCCCTGGTTTCAATTGTGGTTTTAACTCTACATGTGATTCATCCACTGGGCTTTGCTCCTGAGGCTGCCCTAGGGGACATGGGTTTAGCCCTGTGAGGGCCATGTGTGGAGGTGGTGCAGCTGCTCGGGTTGCAGGGGTTCTGGCAGCACCAGGTCCTCAGGGGGGTTGGAAGCGAGGGCAGCAGGAAATAATAGTGCTCTAGAAGGGTATGGCAACCAGTATTGGCCAGTATGCTCCAGTATTCTTGCCTGGAGAACACCCATCCCTGACAGAGAAGCCTGGCAGGCCACAGTCTACAGGGTTGCAGAGTCAGACNGGGCTTTGCTCCTGAGGCTGCCCTAGGGGACATGGGTTTAGCCCTGTGAGGGCCACGTGTGGAGGTGGTGCAGCTGCTCAGGTTGCAGGGGTTCTGGCAGCACCAGGTCCTCAGAGGGGTTGGAAGCGAGGGCAGCAGGAAATAATAGTGCTCTAGAAGGGTATAGCAACCAGCATTGGCCAGTATGCTCCAGTATTCTTGCCTGGAGAACACCCCTCCCTGACAGAGAAGCCTGGCAGGCCACAGTCTACAGGGTTGCAGAGTCAGATATGACCAAAGTGACCCTGCAGGCTTAGAGGCAAGACTTTTTTTTGCCTGTGGCAGCTCTGCCCCAGTGAGAGTTGAGTGTGGAGGTGGCGCAGTTGCTTGGCTTATGGGGACCCTGGGGGCACCAGGTGTGCAGGGACATGGACTGCCTCCTCTGCAGGAGTTATGGCCCTACCAGTCTTTTTTTGAGCCTCCTGTAGCTGGCGATCAGAAGGCCTCTTTGGCCAGTCTCTGTAGCTCTGCCCATTCAGGTGCTTAGTGGGCTCCCTTGCCTGGGGTCCTTCTCTGTTGTTCAGCACATCAGCATATAGAGGGGGGCCCCCCTAGCTGGGGTCCTGCTCTGTAGAATGGAGCATCAGGCACTTAAAGGGGCACCCTGGGTGGGGTCCTGCTCTGTAGTTCAGTGCATCAGGCGACTGATGGGCCATTTTCTCTGTTGTTCAGCTGCTGGTGCTGGCCTGTGGGGGGAAGAGAGGCTATGGTGCCGGTTCCACCCGCTACGCATGACTCAGCAGTGTCCCCTTGCTTCCATGGCTGCCTGGCTTTCCTCCATCGGCATTTCCTACCACGGTCTCCTCCCTCACATCCCCTCAATCCATCTCTCTGCAGTCAACAGCAGCCCTAACACTGGGATTGCTCCACAATCCCTAAACTCCACCTCCCAGCCTCTGCGCCTTCCAGGGGACCAGTGTTCCTGTCCAGGGTATGTATGGCTGCAGCAAGGACTGTGTGAGTCTCATTCCATTTAGGCTGCCACAGATTAGTTGTTTCACTCTCAGCCTTAAATGTTTCTCCTCTGACTCAGACAGTTGCCCTGATGTGAGGATTGGACCCCTGCTTCAGTTCCCCCAGCCGCTGAGGTCCAGTCTTACTCCTGTTTTTCCCCCTAGTTCCTTCATCCTACTAATATTCTTTTCCTATATATTCTTTTCCACTGGTCAGGTATTCCTCCTCTGCTCTCAGCTGGTGTTCTGCATGCACTTCTGTGTCCAAAGGTATATTCCTGGTGTATCTGTGGAGATAGATGTACTCCACATCCACCTACTCCTCTGCCATCTTGTTCTTCCTCCCCCACTTAATTATAGTTCCTTGTCTTGACAACCATATCAGTGCTCTTGTACTAATTGACAAGGGGTCAGTTATTTTGTGTTCTAAAACCTACAGTCCAATGAAGACTTTAATAACATTCCTGTTGGTGGATTTGGCCAGGCAGCAACTTGACTGTGGAAAATACTGCCTTATTCCAAAAAGGCATTGAGCATCCTTTTCAAAGGAGGTTAAAATTTGTCATGTAGATGTCAAAAATCATTGAAGAAGCTTCCTTCTTCTCTCCCTGGGTGATTCAGATTTTCAGTTATCTATTCATTATATACAGAACCACTACCATCAAGAATGCAAATTGTGTGTGGTCTTCCATCAATATAGACTTGAGTTCTGAGTTTGAGCAAGCTCCAGGAGTTGGTGAACAACAGGGAAGCCTGGTGTGCTGCAGTCCATGGGGTCACAAAGAATTGCACACAGCTGAGCTACTGAACAACAACAGGAGATCTCTTGACAGTTTAACGAAAATGAACAACTGACAGGACACTCGGAATCTGGAGAGCAATTTTTTTTTTGCAAGCCTTTCCTTTGCTGCATCAAAAACAGTTCTTTCTTTTTATGCATGATTGACAATTATTCAGTGCAGTACACTTCTTTGAGGTACCTGATAGTTTTGAAACAACTTTAATCAACTTAGAAGAAATACATGTACATCTGAACACACACCCAAGATGGCCTGGACCTGTTTCTCACATCCAGGGCATATTCACTCACCCACACTGAGGAGCCTCTTGGAGCATCTCCCCAAAGGCTTTTTTAAAGTGTCTTCAAATCTTACTTCCAGAGACTAATTCAGTAGGTGATACTAGGAATTTGGAATGTTTAAGCCTCTGAGAGATGTGGATGTGGAATTAAGTTTAGACACCAGTGGTCTCATCAGGCGGTCTGTATGAGCGTTTTGGTGTTATCTTGTAATCTTTGCTTGAATTTGGTGCTCTGTAAAACTACTTAATCTGAGCTGTTCTCCAGGAAACAACTGTCTAGTCATAATTTTTTACTCTTCAGTCATCCCAAGTGAGTTTCAAGGGCCTATCATGTGCTGAACATTATTTAGGCGCTGATGATAGAGGGCTTCCCAGTGTGCCAGTGGTAAAGAAGCTGCCTGCAAATGCAGGAAATGCAAGAAACGTGGGTTTGACCCCTGGCTCAGGAAGATCCCCCCTGAAGAAGGAAAGGCAACCCACTCCAGTATTCTTGCCTGGGAAATCCCATGGACAGAGCAGCCTGGTGGGCTACGGTCCCCGGGGTCACAAAGAGTTGGACACGACTGAGCACT
>SJYW01043050.1:36085-57950 GCA_006410735.1 Raphicerus campestris | reverse complement strand
TGTTCCTGTCCAGGGTATGTATGGCTGCAGCAAGGACTGTGTGAGTCTCATTCCATTTAGGCTGCCACAGATTAGTTGTTTCACTCTCAGCCTTAAATGTTTCTCCTCTGACTCAGACAGTTGCCCTGATGTGAGGATTGGACCCCTGCTTCAGTTCCCCCAGCCGCTGAGGTCCAGTCTTACTCCTGTTTTTCCCCCTAGTTCCTTCATCCTACTAATATTCTTTTCCTATATATTCTTTTCCACTGGTCAGGTATTCCTCCTCTGCTCTCAGCTGGTGTTCTGCATGCACTTCTGTGTCCAAAGGTATATTCCTGGTGTATCTGTGGAGATAGATGTACTCCACATCCACCTACTCCTCTGCCATCTTGTTCTTCCTCCCCCACTTAATTATAGTTCCTTGTCTTGACAACCATATCAGTGCTCTTGTACTAATTGACAAGGGGTCAGTTATTTTGTGTTCTAAAACCTACAGTCCAATGAAGACTTTAATAACATTCCTGTTGGTGGATTTGGCCAGGCAGCAACTTGACTGTGGAAAATACTGCCTTATTCCAAAAAGGCATTGAGCATCCTTTTCAAAGGAGGTTAAAATTTGTCATGTAGATGTCAAAAATCATTGAAGAAGCTTCCTTCTTCTCTCCCTGGGTGATTCAGATTTTCAGTTATCTATTCATTATATACAGAACCACTACCATCAAGAATGCAAATTGTGTGTGGTCTTCCATCAATATAGACTTGAGTTCTGAGTTTGAGCAAGCTCCAGGAGTTGGTGAACAACAGGGAAGCCTGGTGTGCTGCAGTCCATGGGGTCACAAAGAATTGCACACAGCTGAGCTACTGAACAACAACAGGAGATCTCTTGACAGTTTAACGAAAATGAACAACTGACAGGACACTCGGAATCTGGAGAGCAATTTTTTTTTTTGCAAGCCTTTCCTTTGCTGCACCAAAACCAGTTCTTTCTTTTTATGCATGATTGACAATTATTCAGTGCAGTACACTTCTTTGAGGTACTTGATAGTTTTGAAACAACTTTAATCAACTTAGAAGAAATACATGTACATCTGAACACACACCCAAGATGGCCTGGACCTGTTTCTCACATCCAGGGCATATTCACTCACCCACACTGAGGAGCCTCTTGGAGCATCTCCCCAAAGGCTTTTTTAAAGTGTCTTCAAATCTTACTTCCAGAGACTAATTCAGTAGGTGATACTAGGAATTTGGAATGTTTAAGCCTCTGAGAGATGTGGATGTGGAATTAAGTTTAGACACCAGTGGTCTCATCAGGCGGTCTGTATGAGCGTTTTGGTGTTATCTTGTAATCTTTGCTTGAATTTGGTGCTCTGTAAAACTACTTAATCTGAGCTGTTCTCCAGGAAACAACTCACTAGTCATAATTTTTTACTCTTCAGTCATCCCAAGTGAGTTTCAAGGGCCTATCATGTGCTGAACATTATTTAGGCGCTGATGATAGAGGGCTTCCCAGTGTGCCAGTGGTAAAGAAGCTGCCTGCAAATGCAGGAAATGCAAGAAACGTGGGTTTGACCCCTGGCTCAGGAAGATCCCCCCTGAAGAAGGAAAGGCAACCCACTCCAGTATTCTTGCCTGGGAAATCCCATGGACAGAGCAGCCTGGTGGGCTACGGTCCCCGGGGTCACAAAGAGTTGGACACGACTGAGCACTTAGGCAAGATGCAAAGATGCAAGACGACAAAGAAGCAACCCAAGAAATTCTTCTTATAATGGGACTAATTATAATGGAATGAGGTCATAAAACATCAAATGAAAAATAAGTTGGAGATACAAGTCTGAGATTCAGGAAAGAGACCTGAGATGTAAACAGAAATATTTTATAATTACCACAGATGATGCTTAAGTATGAAACTAGAAAAGTTTCCTAAGGGAATGTCCTTAAAAAAAAAAGTCAGAGAACCCAGTACTGGGATTACTTTATGAAGAGATAGGGAGATGAGGAAGAAGTGGCTGATGGGTCTGAGAAGGAATGACCAGAAATATGGGGAGAGGGCCCACAACCTAGAATTATCTGGNCCTAAGGGAATGTCCTTAAAAAAAAAAGTCAGAGAACCCAGTACTGGGATTACTTTATGAAGAGATAGGGAGATGAGGAAGAAGTGGCTGATGGGTCTGAGAAGGAATGACCAGAAATATGGGGAGGGGGCCCACAACCTAGAATTATCTGATCTGAAATGTTAATAGTGATGAGGCTGAGAAAGCCCACTCCAAAGCATTTTACTGCACCCTTTTTTCAGCAGTGGACATTTGCAGCAGTACGTATTGTTGGTTACTTTAAAATTTCAGCATGTTAATGATGAGCTGCTATTTCTTCCCTGCCTCTCTCATTTTTCTTTATTCTAGAAATTAAAGTTAAAAACCTTTTTGCGTTATCCACATATGATAGATGAGGGGATGATAAGTGTTAAGTCTGAGTTTTTTCCTTGCTTTATTTCTAACACTCTATCCAGTTATACATTGGACTTTTACTTCTCCATTCCTTTGTCTGTTATGCTCAAAAAAAAAATTGAACAATGCAATTAAATATAGTTTTGTGCCCCCTAGTATGATCTTAATGCCAGATGCATTTCCTGCAAAGTGTGTCAGCAGGTGCTAAGCAGAGTATGCAGTACAGAGTTTTGTTTAAAAGACAGCAGAGTCAAGTGTTTGCATCACAATTACAAATATTGAAACAAAAAGAAGTGATGTAGAAGGCGAAGATTCTCATCATTTCCAGAGTGAAGATTAGGACCTAGAGAGAACCTTGGGTGTGTTGAGTATGAAAGTGGGCAATGATCCTCCAGGAGGTGGTGCCATTCCTTTATTTTCCAGTGCTATATGTTCCACATGTATGTTGGAGTACGTGCCGGAGGGGGTATCGGTGATGAAATCGAAGATCCAGCAGGTGATGAGTATGAGATATATCGAATCATCTTTGACATCACCTTCTTCTTTTTTGTAATTGTCATTCTCTTGGCCATAATACAAGGTAAGCTCAGTGAAGGTCAAGAAGATCTAGAATCTGACCTACTTATTGTTGAAGCTGACAATACAGATAGGGTCAGACTGTCAAGTGTTTCCTAGAAAAGCCAAATAAAACTTTTCCTTTCAGTGTTTCTTCATTGGAAATCTGTAGAGGGAAAAACAAAGAGTAGTGGACCTTGGTCTAGGGGTGGGGGAAGAGATGAATACAGAGATTCATGATGAATGAATCTTCGAGATGAATGAGTTCTTTGAACTCCTTTCAAATAACATAATGGAAAGAGCACTTTCCTGGGTCTGATTACCAGCCCTGCCACTGACATCCTTTACAATTAATGGTGGGCGAGCCATTTAACATCTTTGGGTCTATCACATGGAAATTATATAAAGCTCTAAGCCATGGATTATAGAAAATATTTCTTTAAAAATGATGTCCATTCCATGTGCCCCGTGAGCAGAGTACTGTTCTTCACCTTTGAAGAAACTGAGCCATAATAAGTCAAGTAACTCAGCTGAAGTGCACAGCTGCAAAGTGTCAGGGCTGGAATCCAAACCCACAGGGCTGGAAACCAACCCCTCGCATGCCACCACAGCACTGTGTTGACCCGCTCGTTCCTTCTTTCTCCCCAAGGTAACTTGGAGTGGGTGGTTTTTCTCCCCTCCTTTTATTCCAAGGTAACTTTTTTTCCCCCCTTAGAAAAATCATTCATGTTGTCTTTTTCTGCTTATATATTTCCTACCTTGAATTAAATGTCTATAAATGACACATTATCCTCTAAATTCCACAGGCAAAAATGGTACCTTTTTTTTTTTCAGTAAGGCATAGGAACACATTTAAAGGATTCATTATCTTCCCCTTTATGTCTTTCTTGAGTGCAACAATAATGTGTTTTATAAGAAGGCAAAGTCATAAAACACTTGGAAGACAGTGTGCAGTCAGGCAAGTCACAGGAGAAAAGGGGACAGAGCAGAAGGAAGCCATTAGTTGGCTGATTGCCACAGTTAATAACGTTATGGGAAGTTTATTGATAAGGAATTTGTGAAAAAAAAATTAGGGGCAAATTCCTCACAATCAATATAAGCATGTTTGATTTGCAAATTAGCACTTGAAAACTTATTGGTGGCATTTTCTGTACTTTACAACCATAAATCTCAATTGCTGCTGCTTAGCATGAACATACCATTTATTGANATACAGAGATTCATGATGAATGAATCTTCGAGATGAATGAGTTCTTTGAACTCCTTTCAAATAACATAATGGAAAGAGCACTTTCCTGGGTCTGATTACCAGCCCTGCCACTGACATCCTTTACAATTAATGGTGGGCGAGCCATTTAACATCTTTGGGTCTATCACATGGAAATTATATAAAGCTCTAAGCCATGGATTATAGAAAATATTTCTTTAAAAATGATGTCCATTCCATGTGCCCCGTGAGCAGAGTACTGTTCTTCACCTTTGAAGAAACTGAGCCATAATAAGTCAAGTAACTCAGCTGAAGTGCACAGCTGCAAAGTGTCAGGGCTGGAATCCAAACCCACAGGGCTGGAAACCAACCCCTCGCATGCCACCACAGCACTGTGTTGACCCGCTCGTTCCTTCTTTCTCCCCAAGGTAACTTGGAGTGGGTGGTTTTTCTCCCCTCCTTTTATTCCAAGGTAACTTTTTTTCCCCCCTTAGAAAAATCATTCATGTTGTCTTTTTCTGCTTATATATTTCCTACCTTGAATTAAATGTCTATAAATGACACATTATCCTCTAAATTCCACAGGCAAAAATGGTACCTTTTTTTTTTTCAGTAAGGCATAGGAACACATTTAAAGGATTCATTATCTTCCCCTTTATGTCTTTCTTGAGTGCAACAATAATGTGTTTTATAAGAAGGCAAAGTCATAAAACACTTGGAAGACAGTGTGCAGTCAGGCAAGTCACAGGAGAAAAGGGGACAGAGCAGAAGGAAGCCATTAGTTGGCTGATTGCCACAGTTAATAACGTTATGGGAAGTTTATTGATAAGGAATTTGTGAAAAAAAAATTAGGGGCAAATTCCTCACAATCAATATAAGCATGTTTGATTTGCAAATTAGCACTTGAAAACTTATTGGTGGCATTTTCTGTACTTTACAACCATAAATCTCAATTGCTGCTGCTTAGCATGAACATACCATTTATTGATGCCAAGGTAACCAGTTTTCCTTGCTCTGTTGCTTCATTTTTAAACCCCTTTTTGGATAGTGTGTGGCCTGGTAACTGCCTGTATTTCTACGCCCCACCCCAACTAGATGTCGCTACTGCCTTCATAGGAGTATCCAGTGTGTACATTTCCCAGTGTAGCTGTACATGGTCCTGTCCCTTAGGAGGATTAGCCAAGGGGCTGTGAATTTCATTATCATTTTCTGATGCTAAAGATTAAATCCTGTCTTTATTTAACACTAGGTTTAATCATCGATGCTTTTGGGGAACTAAGAGACCAACAGGAACAAGTCAAAGAAGACATGGAGGTAAGTCTGTTTCTCACTCTACGTTTTTGTTGTGGACACTGTCTGTCTTCACTGGCTTTATCAAAGAATTATGGCAGTGGGAGGAAGGGGGAAGAACATGAACAATGTGTAACTTCATTGGCCTGTTTTTGGCTCAGGCAGTATGTATAGCTGAGCAAGGTGGTGGGTTCCAGGTACATACAGACACTAATATGGCACCATCCACCCCTCCAGGAGTGGGAAGACCATCCATTCTAAATGATGGATTCACTGACAGATTAGTAGCCAGGCAATCACAGAGCAGTGTGATCAGCACTTATGGGAGGAAACCCTGAGTACTGGGGTCCTTGAGGCTTGTGTCTCATTTCATCTTGGATGATCAGGGAAGTTCTTAAAAGAAGAGATGCACAAACTGAGGCCTGAAGATTGCAGAGGTGTGGATGTGAGAGAGAGCACAGGATAGTTTAGGGAACCTTCTCACCCCCACTCTGTGCCCCACTATGCCCGTTGGATTCTGTGAAAATGTCACTGCCTGAAGTTCTATATACCAAGACTCTGGTTTTCAAGAATTTGATATGCAGATTTTTCCCTTGGAAGCATAATTGGTGCAGGATGAAGTATTACATTCTAATAATAGGACTGGCAACGAAGGCCAACTAATTAAGAGCCTAAAAACACATTTGANATACCAAGACTCTGGTTTTCAAGAATTTGATATGCAGATTTTTCCCTTGGAAGCATAATTGGTGCAGGATGAAGTATTACATTCTAATAATAGGACTGGCAACGAAGGCCAACTAATTAAGAGCCTAAAGACACATTTGAGAAATTTACAGTATAACTTACAAGCTAGGAAATAAGAAAAGGGTTTTAAGCAGGGCAGTGACATGATCAGATTTACAATAAAAAAAAAAAATCAATTAAAATGCGAATGAAGGCATGACCAGGAACAGGGAAGCAGCTGTCAGCATTTTCTAGGTAGGAGATGATGAGGCTCTTGCTAAAGAAGTGCCACTGAGGAGGCAGGAACCAGATGGACTCAAGGAGTACTTTGGAGCTGGCATGAGAAGAACTTGGTGATTGGCCATATACAGAGGATGAAGTCTGGAGCAAGCAGAAATGATACCAAGGTTCCGACATGAGCCTCTAGAAAGAAGCATGGTGGCTCAGTTAAACACAGAGTGATCAAGGGAGGTAACAGAGAAAGGGCAGATTCCTGAGAAAGCCGTTAAGTGTGAACCCATTTATATAAGAGACATTGAATTGTGTCCAGGACTGGACCGCTGAATGGAGCCTTTCTGTCATCAGCAGCTGTTGATCAGTAAGGCAAAGAGAATTATAAAATATCTTAATAATCTTGATTCTAGGCTCTAGCGTCTAGGGCATCATAAACATGCCTCTAGTGGTACAAAATAGCTTCTAATTTGCAGGGATGATGAGCATCTGGAGCTGCATGAGGACAATAGTTATTGAATTCATTTGAGTTGATACATAGGCAGTGCTAATGGTAAAATGGCTTCCCTGGTGGCTCAGAGGCTAAAGCGTCTGCCTCCAGTGTAGGAGACCCGGGTTCAATCCCTGCGTTGGGAAGATCCCCTGGAGAAGGAAATGGCAACCCACTCCAGTATTCTTGCCTGAAGAATCCCATGGACTGAGGAGCCTGGTGGGCTGCAGTCCACAGTGTCACAAAGAGTAGGACACAACTGAGTGACTTTACTACTACTTAATGGTAAAATGGAAAGGCTACTTCTCCCTGGGTTTGGGGCCTGCAGATGGCAGACCTAACAAGTGAAGAGAGAGATGGATGGGACGGGAGGGAAGCAGGGAGAGAAGGTATATCCTATTTCTAGAGTAGATTGTCATCCCAATACATGGCCACTGGTTAATTGTGTACCTGGCACGTGGTCGACCTTCTCTGAATTGTTGATTCTTTTTTTTTAAATTATTATTATTTTACAGTACTGTATTGGTTTTGCCATACATCAACATGAATCTGCCACTATACCTCATAGTTTGGTATTTGGTTTGGTGTCCCCCGCCCACCCAACTTGCTCATCAGACATGGCTAGGATAGGTACCAAGTTTGTGGTTTCAACTGAGGACACATTTAGTCATGCCTAGCTAGAGCCAGTGTCATAAACAAGAGTGATCACCAAGCCTGAGTGTGCTCACTCAGGCTGGAGAAAAAAAGAAGACATTGCTTTTCAGCCATCATCACCCTGTACTCTTTCTGCCTCTGTTGCTCCTTGCTGCTAGTTCCTATGTCATTGAAACTCCACAATAAGATATAGTTGGGGCAGTGGTTAAACTGGTATTCAAGTACTTGGTGCAGCCTTCTGGGATGATCTTTTATGTAGACTGAGTAAATCAAATAATTGCCCCCGAGTGGTGAGTTGTTTTCCTTTCTCAACTCTGACCTTTGAATATTTGCCTTTGTCTTCTAGACCAAGTGCTTCATCTGTGGGATAGGCAATGATTACTTTGACACCGTGCCACATGGCTTTGAAACCCACACTTTACAGGAACATAACTTGGCCAATTATCTGTGAGTATGCCTGACTCACTCCCCTGCCTCTCCCGATACCCAGGCATCCCTCAACTCAGCATGCTGGAGAAACTGGAGAGAGAACCCCTCTCATTACCGCTGGCCTCAGGCTTCTTATAAGCCTCCCAGAGGGAAACACCCATATCTAGTGGCTCTTTTTCCTCAAGAGTAGGTTAACTTAGGAAATGAAGTTGCAGTGCTCCATGTGAATGATACCTTCTAGAACATGACATGAAAAGGTGGAAAGGATGAGCAGAGTGTATACCAAACCTCTCAGAGAGCTTTGTCTGTGCTTATTTCGAACAGGAATGTGCCGTCTGCTCCGTAGAGATATGTGAATCTTCATTTTTCTTTCCTGAGAAAATACAGAGCGCTTTAGGCACTATTGGAAAACACAGATAAAAGTGACATTTTTTTAATACATAGAAATATAGCTATTACTCAGGACTAGCCAGAAACTGTACTTTGGTACAATATTAATTCTTAATCTGTTTCTAACCTGATTTTAATATCTAAAAGAAGAGATACGGAATAGCATTGAAGTGCACTTTGGGATTCAAAAGTATGTGATATTAGAAGTTATTTAACCTTTTTAATCCTTGATTTTCCAAATGAGGATCACAGTTCCTGCCCCATAAGTGAATAAATAGGATATAGTTGCAGGCAAGGTCTGGCACTAAACCTGGCATAAAGCAGCTCCCAAGAAGTAAAACTTGACAAGTGCATACATTTTAGCTCTTTTGAAAAAATATTTTAAAAGAATATACGCTTTTGGTCCCAAATGCCATGGCATTTCTTGTTTCTTTCTTTTTTTGCCCTGCATGTTTGACACATTTATATGCTCTGCCATAAAGAGTTAGCCCATAGCAAGATCAGAGGTATCTGTTTATGCTATTTCCATACAATCTATTTCTGATTACTCTGTGTCTGTAGGTTTTTTCTGATGTATCTCATAAACAAAGATGAAACGGAGCACACAGGACAGGTACGTAAACACTTACCTACATCATCTGAAAACATTGATAAAAGAATTTCTGCTTGCTGGAATAAACATGTACATTAAACATAAATATCAGAATTACTCTCAGATATTGGTCGTGGTATCTTAGTATAAAAATTCCTTTTGTTCTGGATGAGTATACAAAGATTGCCATAGTAGAAAAAAGTAAAATTAGAATTGAACATTTATTAGCTGAACATGCCGAGCTTGGGTTTTGATAATTATAATGTACTTGATTGCTTAATAAGATAGCAGATTATTTCAAATGAACTTCATCCAGCAGTATTACTGTCATTTGAAAATAATTGCATAGCCTGGGACAAGATGGCAGAGAAGAAGGACCCTGAGCTCACATCCTTTCAGGAGCACACCAGAATCACAACTAACTGATGAAACAGCCTGGACCCTACCAAAAAAGATATTCTATATCCAAAGACAAAGAAGAAACCACAGTGAGATGGTATAAAGGGGGCACTTGCAATATAATTAAATACCGTAACCCCTAGGTGAACAACCCACAAACTGGAGAACAATTATATCAGAAGTTCTCCCATAGGAGTGAGACTTCTGAGCTGATGTCAGGTTTCCCAGCCTGAGGGTCTGGCATCAGAAAGAAGAGCCCCCAGAGTATTTGACTTTGACGGCCAGCAGGAATTGAGTGCAGGAGATCCAAAGAACTGGAAGAAACCAAGACACCGTTGCCAGTGGGTGCACACAAGGTCTCATGTGCATCAGACCCAAGGCAAAAGCAGTGACTTCAGAGGAGCCGGGGCCAGACCTACCTGCTAGTTTTGGAGGGTCTCCTCGGGAGGTGGGGAAATATTAAAAGCAACAATGGGAAACCAAGAAGTTACATAAGAGGGGTTCTGTACAATAGTACTAACAGCTGATTTCTCAGCAGAAACTCTGCAGGCCAGAAGGGAGTGGTGTGATATATTGTAAGTGATGAAAAGTTAAACCCTACAGTCAAGAATACTCTACCCAGAAAGGCTCTCCTTCAGATTTGATGGAGAAACCAAAGCTTTACAGACAAGCAAAAGCTAAAAGAATTAAGCACCACCAAACCAGCTTTACAACAGATGCTGAAGGAACTTTTCTAGGTGGAAAAGAAAAGGCCAAAACTAGGAACAAAATTACAAAATGGGAAAGCTCACAAATAAGGCAAACATATAATAAAGGTAGGACATACTTCTCACACATATATGATATCTAAGTCAGTAACTGTGGGAGAAGAATACAAATGCAGGATATTTGAAATTAAGAGATCACCAATTTAATCAAGTATATGCACAGACTGCTATATCAAAATATGCCAACCTCAAATCAAATCTATAATTGATAAACACACACAGAAAATGGAATCCAAACACAACACCAAAGATGATCATCAAATCAAAGAAAACAAAAGAGGAAAGGAAGAAAATAAAACAATTAACAAAGTAATAAAAAAATTCAAACAATTAACAAAATGGTAATAAGAATACCATATTAATGGGGCTTCCCAGGTGGCACTACTGGCAAAGAACCTGACTGCCAATGCAGGAGACATAAGAGACTCGGTTTCAATCCCTGGGATGGGAAGATCCCTTAGAGAAGATAATGGCAACCCACTCCAGTATTCTTGCCAGGAGGATCCCACAAACAGAGGAGCCTGGCAGGCTACAATCCATAGGGTTGCAAAGAGTCTGACATGACTATAAATGGTTAAATGCTCCAGCCAAGACAGACTAGCTGAATGGATACAAAAACAAGATGCCGATATAGGTTGTCTACAAGAGACCCACTTGAGAAATTGGAACACATATATAGACTGAAAATGAGGGGATGGAAAATTCCATGCAAATGAAAATCAAAAGAAAGCTGGAATAGCAATACTTACATCAGACAAAATAGACTTTAAAATAGAGACTATTACAAGAGACCAAGAATGACACTACCTATGATCAATTGTAAATATTTATGCACCCAACATGGGAGCACCTCACTATAGACGATAAATGTTAACAAAAATTAACAACACAATAATTATGATATAAACCCCACTTATATCAATTGATAGATCATCCAGACAAAAATTCAATAAGAAAACATAGGCCTTAAATGACATATTAGACCAGATGTAGTTCATTGATAAATTTCATCCAAAAGCAGCAGAAGACGCATTCTTTTTATGTGTACATGGACTATTTTCCAAGTTAGATCACATCCTGTGCCACAAAGAAAGCTTTGTTAAATTTAAGAAAATTGAAATCATATCAAGCATCTTTTCTGACAACAAGGTTATGAGATTAAAAATAAATTATATGAATATAACTGTAAAAGACAAAAACACATGAAAACTAAACAATACGTCACTAAGCAACCAATGGATCAATGAGGAAATAAAAACATACTAGAGACAAACGAAAACAGACAATCCAAAACCTGTGGGATGGAGCAGAAACAATTCTAAGAGGGAGGTTTATAGCAACAAAGTTTTACCTCAGGAAACAAAAATTTGAAATAAAGAACCTGACATTACACTGAAAGCAACCCCAGAAAGAAGAACAAACCACAACCTAAAGTTAGAGGAAGGAAAGAAGTCCTAATGGCTAGAGCAGAGTTTAATGAAAAAGAGATGATGAAAACAGTAGCAAAAGTCAGTGAAACTAAAAGCTGCTTCTTTGAGAAAATAAACAAAACTGATAAACCTTTAGGGAGATTCATAAAGGAAAGAAGGGAGAGAACTCAAATCAATACAATTAGAAATGAAAAAAGGAGAACTTATAACTGACACCATAGAAATACAAAGGATCACAAGAGACCACTGCAAGCAACTTTACACCAACGAAATGGAAAAGTTAGAAGAAATGGACAAATTCTTAGGAAAGTACAACCTTCCAACCTGGACTAGGAAGACACAGAAAATATGAACAGACAGATCACAAGTACTGAAATTAAAACAGTGATTAAAAAACTTCTAATAAAAGACAAGATGGCTTCACAGGCAAATTCTATCTAACATTTACAGAAGAGTTAACACCTATTCTTCTCAAAAAAAGAAACTACATACAAAGGAACAGTCCCAAGCGCCTTCTATAAGGACACAACCACCCTGATACCAAAACCATTCAAAGATAGAGTAAAAAAGGAAATTACAGGCCAGTATCACTGATGAAGATAGATGCAGAAATTCTCAGCAAAACACTAGCAAACTGAATCCAACAATACATTAAAAGGATCATATACCATGATCAAAAGGGATTTATCTCAGTGATGCCAGAGGGTTTTCAGTATCCACAGAGCAGTCAGTGTACACTACATTAATAGATTTAAGAACAGAAATCATGTAATCATCTCAATAGATGTAGAAAAATACTTTGACAAAATTCAACACTCATTTATGATTAAAAAAAAAACTCCCCAGAAAGTGGGCATAGGGGAAATGTACCTCAACATAATAAAGGCCATATACAACAAACACAGCAAACATCTTTCTCTATAGTGAAAAACTAAGTATTTCCTCTAACATCATGAAGATAAGGATGTCCACTCTCCTCACTTTTATTCAACATAGATTTGGAAATCCTAGCCGTGGCAATCAATGAAGAAGAAAAAAAATAAAATGAATCCAAATTGGAAAAGACATAAAACTGTCGCTATTTGCAGATGACATGATACTATGCATAGAAAATTCCAAAGTTGCTACCAGAAAACTACTAGAGCTCATCAATGAATTTGGTAAACTTGCAGAATGCAAAATTAGCACACAGAAATCTCTTGCAGTAACAAAGAAAGGTGAGAAATAGAAATTAAGGAAACATCGCATTTACCATTGCATCAGAAAGAATAAAATACCTAGGAATAAACCTAAGAAAGCAAAAGAGCTGCATGCAGAAAACTATAAGATATTGATAAAAGACATCAAAGATGATACAAACAGAGATATACCTGTTTATTGGATTGGAAGAAGCAATATTGTGCAATTGACTATACTACCCAAAGCAATCTTCAGATTCAATGCAATCTCTATCAAATTACCAATAGCATTTTTCACAGAACTAGAAAAAAAAGTTATAATTTGTATGGAAACACAAAAGACCCCAAATAGCCAAAGAAATCTTAAAAAAAGAAAAATGGAACTGGAAGAATCAGGCTCCCTGACTTCAGATTGTGCTACAAAGCTACAATAAACAGTGCGCTGCCGGTTCAAAGGGCTTCCCTGGTGGCTTAGTGGTGNGAAGAGTCTTCCTACCAAGTAGGGAGAAGGGGGGTGGGATAAATTGGGAGATTGGGGTTGACATATATACATTACTATAAATAAAATAGATAATCAACAAATACCTACTGTATAGCACAGGGAAATCTACCTGAAACTCTCTAATATATGGGAAAAGAATCTAAAAAGAATGACAATGTGTATATGTAAAATGAGGGCTTCCCCAGTGGCTCAGTGGTAAAGAATCTGACTGCCAGTGCAGGAGATGTAAGATATGCAACTTCGATCCCTGGATGGGGAAGATCCCCTAGAGGAGGAAACGGTGACCCACTCGAGTATTTTGTGGGGATAATCCCATGGACAGAGGAGCCTGGCAGGCATTCACGGGGTAGCAAAAGAGTCAGATGCTACTGAGCACACAGCAGAGCGTATGTGAAACTGACTCATCTTGCTGTACAGCAGAACCTAATACTGTAAATCAGCTCTAATAAAAATAAAAATCTCATAAAGACAAAAAAATGAAACAACTCCATTACCATTGCATCAAAAAGAATAAAAGTAGCTAGGAATAAACCTACCTAAGGAGGCAAAGACCTTTATTCTAAAAACTATGAGATGCTGATGAAAGAAATCGAAGATGACACAAACAGATGGAAAGATCTATCATGTTCTTGGACTGAAAAAAGCAGTATTGTCAAAATGACTACACCACCCAAGGCAATCTACAGATTCAATGTAATCCCTATGAAATTATCAGTGGCATTTTTCAAAGGACTAGAACAATCAAATTTTTAATTTGTGTGAAAACACAAAAGACCCTGCATAGTCAAAGCAATCTGGAGACAAAAAGATGGAATTAGAGGAATCAGACTCCCTGACTTCAGATTATACTGCAAAGCTACAATAAAACAGAGTGCTATTGGTGCAAGAATAGAAATACAGATGGAACAGGATAGAAAACACAGAGATAAACCCACATACCTATGGTCAGTTAATCTACAGACAGGCACAGTACATAATGGAGGAAGACATTCTCTTCAGTAAGTGGTGCTGGGAAAACTGGAGAGCTCCATGTCAAAAAATGAAATCAGAACATTAACACTACACACAAAAATAAACCTAAAATGGATTCAAGACCTAAATGTAAGACCTGATACTGTAAATCTCTAGAGGGGAAAATGGGCCAAACACTCTTTGATGTAAATTGCAGCAATGTCTTTTTGGATCAGCTTCCTAATGTAATGGAAGTAAAAACAAAAATAAACAAGTTGAACCTAATTAAATTTTTAGACAGCAGAGGATCCATAAACAAAATGAATAAATGACCTGTGGACTGGGAGAAAATATTTGCAAATGATGCAACCAGCAAGGGATTAATTTCCAAAAAATACAAACAGCTCATATACCTCAATATTATAAAAACAAACAACCCAATCAAAGAATGGGCAGAGAGGACATACAGATAGCCCAAAAGCATATGAAAAATGCCCAACATTGCCAAGTATTAGAGAAATGCAAATCAATGATACCTCATTGGAGGTATCACTTCATACTGGTCAGAATGACTATCATCAGAAAGTCTACAAATAATAAATGCTGGGAGGGTGTGGAGACTAATGAACCCTCCTTCACTGTTGCTGGGACTGTAAATGGCTCCAGACAATGGAGAACAGTATGGGAGTTTCTGAAAATACTGAAACTAGAGCTCCTCTGTGATCCAGAAATTCTACTCCTGGGCATTATCTGGAGAGAACCATTAATTTGAAAAAATACATGCACCCCAGTGTTCTATTTACAATAGCCAAGAATGAAAACAACCTTTGTATGTATGTCACACACATACAAACACAATGGAATATTACTCAACCATAAAGAAACAATGAAATAATGCCATCTGCAGCAACATGGATGAACCTAGAGATTATCATACTAAGTGAAGTCAGAAAGAGAACAAATATCATATGATATCTCTTGTATGTGGAGTCTATAAAAATGATATAAATTTATATATAAAACAGAAATTGACCCACATACATAGAAAACATATCTATAGTTACCAGAGGGGAGAGGGGTGAAGGATACATTAGGATTTGGGGATTAACATATCCACACTACCATATGTAAAACAATCAAAAAAGACCTACTGTACAGCACAGGGAACGAGACTCAGTATTTTCTAATAACCTATAAGGAAATGAATCAGGAAACAATACACAGACACACAGACACACACACACACACACACACACACACACACGTGTATGTGTGTGTAACTGAATCACTTTGCTATTCACCTGAAACTATCTCAACACTGTAAATCAACTATATTTCAAGTAAAAAAAAAAAAGAAAAAGAAATAATTGCATATGAAATGTTTAAGGTTCTGATCAAGCTATTTGAAATTCTCCCTCCTCAGATATTCACCTCCTGTTGTTAATAGTTTGAATGGTGAAATTAATAATACTAATTTTGAGAATAAGGAATTCTCAAAATCGTATATCACAAATAGTTTTTTATCATTATTATGGTCAGGATGAAGATCCATTATTAGTAGAAACAACCTGGAGTATTTAGGCACCATCTAAATGAATCTGAGACTCTCTAGTTAATATAACTATATGTAACACACCATGATACGTTGTGATATATATAATAACAAATTTGAGTTTCTTTCTCTCTTGTATTTTGTGGTAACACACAGATCCTAAGGAAAGACATGTTGTTAACACATTGCCTTTACTTTTACAGGAATCTTATGTTTGGAAGATGTATCAAGAAAGGTGCTGGGAATTTTTCCCAGCTGGAGACTGTTTCCGGAAACAGTATGAAGACCAGCTAAATTAATCTCAGTCCCAGATCACCTCCAAAAACCAAAACACACACACATGCACACACACACACACACACACACACACACACACACTGTCTCTGCCCTTCTGTTTCTAGACTGTCTTTCTGTGTTTTGGAAACATCTTGCTGATGTTGTGAACTGCCAGCATTGGGAGCTGTGTTTCTGAAGACCTGACTCTGCTTTTCCCCCCACCGAGGGTATTTTCTTTAAGAATAATGACTGAAGAATAATCTAAATTCACACACAGAAAAAATAGGAATTTTGAAAAGAAAAACATTCTGGAGATTCTCAATCATTATTATACAGACAGATTTCCTTCTGAGCCTCCTGGAAATCTGCTTGCACTCTGGACATTCACAGGGAAGCGTGGCAGCCACACTCATTCAGCCTCTTTATTTCACCATCCGGAAAGGATCTCTCTAATGGTCACAGAGCACTGTAGCACTTACCAGATTGCTGTGGACACCACTTACGAAGGGAAATAGTGCCTTACTATATGTGGGTTGAGCTATGCAGAAGATACGTGCATGAAAAAAAAATATTTTCTTTATGTCAACTTTTTTTTCTTAGTTAGATTGACTTTTGTGAGGTGTTGTTTTTTTTTTTTCTTTCATGCTTTTCTTCGGTGGGGGAGGGTAAGAAAAGCAGTTTGTGTGCACCTTTTGAAAAAGACGGGTGGCCTGTCTCAGGACGAGAGGAGGTTCTTCTCATTCATCCAAATTCCCACTTCCCCTCCCCCTGTGCTCCTGCTCTTATTTTGGTAATGCTCTGATGCAATATTGCAACTTTATGAAATCTTTGTATGAAAACAAAAAGACTGCAAAAAATACACTTTCAAAAGAAATAATTTATTGCATGTTTATTATGCAAGTTTAAACAAACCAAGAAAACTTTCAGAAGCAAATTGATCCACGTGAGAGAATTTTCATGATAATTATATTCATAGTAATAAAGTGTTGTGGGCTTAATTGTGTATTTGGAGCCAGTGTCATCCACTAACAGTATGATACATTATGAACTTGACAGTAGTTTTGGGTTTTTCTCTTTCTTTCAGCCACCTGTGATCAGTTGTGGATTAAGGACTTCTTTTCAGGCCATTTTTTAAATATCAAAGCTGAAGCAATATCCATTCAGGGATTTCACCAGTTGCATCAAAAAACATGGATGATAATATCAGTCACTCCATTTTGAGTCCTTTTAAATGTGATGTAAATCTTTACAAATAAAAAGATTCAGAATGGAAGCAAGGTCATTTTGCAAATATTGGCGCTCTTTTATTACAAGTCTGCTTGTTAATTTTAGAATTGTAAAACTGCTCTGATTAAACTATTTAACTAACTTTCTCATCTTTTTCCATTTCACTTATAAACTGGGATTCATCCTAAAAGCCTTGAACTTTCAGTTGAGTGTGTCTAGGGCAATCTAAACACTGCCTTAAAGCCCATTATACTTGCCTATAAGCAGGTTTTCATCACATATGATTATGGAATCTCAGGGCTATCTAGCAGTTTGAATCACCTAGCCCCATCCCCATCGTTTCTTTATTTTGGGGTCATCCAGATTTCTTAGAAACCACCAGTGACAGAAAAATCAGTTCAGTTCAGTTGTTCAGTCATGTTCAATTCTTTGCGACCCCATGAACCACAGCACTCCAGGCCTTCCTGTCTACCACCAACTCCTGGAGTCTACCCAAACCCATGTCCATTGAGTCAGTGATGCCATCCATCTTATCCTCTCTTGTCCCCTTCTCCTCCTGCCCTCAATCTTTCCCAACATCAGGGTCTTTTCAAATGAGCCAGCTCTTCACATGAGGTGGCCAAAGTATTGGAGTTTCAGTTTCAACAGTCCTTCCAAAGAAATCCCAGGGTTGATCTCCTTCAGAATGGACTGGTTGGATCTCCTTGCAGTCCAAGGGACTTACAAGAATCTTCTCCAACACCACAGTTCAAAAGCATCAATTCTTTGGCGCTCAGCTTTCTTCACAGTCCAACTCTCACTTCCATACATGACCACTGGAAAAACCATAACCTTGACTAGATGGACCTTTGTTGACAAAGTAATGTCTCTGCTTTTCAATATGCTGTCTAGTTTGGTCATAACTTTCCTTCCAAGGAGTAAGCATCATTTAATTTCATGGCTGCAATCACCATCTGCATTTTTAGCCCAGAAAAATAAAGTCAGCCACTGTTTCCCTATCTATTTGCCATGAAGTGATGGGACTGGATGCCATCGTCTCCCAAATCATTAATTTTTATCCAGCTTTCTTTCATTTTAGAAAGCTCTTCCTGTTCAGGGCAAATTTGTTTCCACCTTGTAACCAGGGACTCATTTTCTGCCTTAATCTGAAAGAGGATTGGCCCACAAGTTAGTGATGTATTCAACATTCAATTGTTCATTGAACGTTTGCCACATGGGAAGCATGGTGCTGGGTATCAACTGTCATTTTTCAGCTCATTGGAGCTCTCATAATATCAGAGCTGTAGTACTTAAATTTTGCATTTCTTTTCTGATATTGTAAGGGAGGAAAACTTTGCCCTTCTTCCTTTCTAGGTTCTTTGGCTGTTAAATTGACATAAGACAGATTCACAGGAGAAAAAAAAACAAACTTTGTATGTATATGAGCCCCACAAAAGACATGAAAGGCAATTGAGGCTTATATATCTTCCTGAGCTCAGAAGGGGTGTGGAGGGGTCTGGGCCCTCAAAGGGAAAGAAAATAATTCACAGGAAGGTGGGAAGAGCAAATATTTGGTGCAGAAATATTTGGTAAACTTATGGATTGTCACACTAGCTCTAGACAATGGGATACAAAGGGGACTGAACAAATGGGTCCTGCTGGGCTACCCCCAGCTTCCCATACCAGCCTGCACTCTTTATAGTTATGCCTGGTGTGAGTTCTCTTCCTAGACCAGGTCTTCAATCTGAATTCCCTTAGACTCTTAAGGGGAAGGCAAAAAGCTTTTCTTGTGTATTTTGAGGCTTGGTTGACTTTAGCTCAAAGTAATTCACACATCATAGTGACACATTCTGGAGAAGCTCATACTAAACCTCTCAGTAACATTTTCATTAAAGAGAAGGAGTCAATTTGTACTATCTGCATCTCCAATCCAGCTTAGGGAAGTGACCCCATGTATGGAGGAATTTGGATAAAATAAANGTGACACATTCTGGAGAAGCTCATACTAAACCTCTCAGTAACATTTTCATTAAAGAGAAGGAGTCAATTTGTACTATCTGCATCTCCAATCCAGCTTAGGGAAGTGACCCCATGTATGGAGGAATTTGGATAAAATAAATGGCATCAGCTCTGCGAAACATCCAAGACCATGTTTCCTGTGCCACAAAACACTTCAGAGGAAGTACACAGTGGAGAGGAAAAAATGTTTTTCTGGGATATAAAATCTGATAGATTCAGATCTTTTGTTTATAATGTCAAAGTCAGCATTTACATGAAACAACAGTACAGGTAAGAGGTGAGTGAACAAATTCCTAGCTGTTACCTGGATTCTGCAGATTCTTTTGCCTAGATTCTGCAGATTTTTATAGATTCCCCTCTTTGACTGCTCCTGGCTTTTGCACCCTAGCAGGTGACAGACAAGTACTCACAGAGAAGCAGAGAAAGAGGCTCAATTGAGAAAACAAAGCTTCCTCCCACTAGTGGACTCTTGGCATCAGTGCTGGAAGAAGAGGAGAGCAGTTGAGTCCTTCACTTTAGAAACCGTCACTGGTGGTGTCAGTAGCCTACCTTTAGAGGAGGGCATCTCTCTAGTCCCTTCTCAAGGCTTCAAAGGTGGCTTTTCTTCCTTAGCATTATTATTAATTCTCCAGAAAATGTTGCAGGAATTACAAACACACTGAGACTCTCTTATTTCTCGTATTAAACTCAGGGCTGCCTGACTCAAACTCAAGAAATGTAATCCTTCTAGAAATTTTCAAATATTCAAAAAATCTCAAAGAGTGCTATAATATCATATCTTCACATCTCCACTTCCACTCTCAACATTTTTCTCCCTTTCCTATCTACTTCCACTCTTTTCCTTGGGAAACATCTCTTGATCCTACTCCATAAAATAAACAGTCGTAGTGCTAAAGCAAGCACTTAGCTAGCTATGAGCAGAGAATAGGGGACCACAGGCCAAATGGCAGGAAACCACACATTTTGTAAACAAGTATCCTTAGATAGATGAAAAGCAGGAACTTCCAGAATGACAAGAAACCATATATTTTAGGGGGTGTGGCCTGTCCTGAGTGTCCTGAAGGCAGACAAAGAAAGGTAGGAAAAGGCAGGAATTTCTGGTGCCCAAATACAAGCTTTTGTTCACTATGCCCTTATTACTATAAAATTAGCCTTGCAGATAAAAAGTTCCCATCATGCACCAATGCCATGACACTTCCGATCAAGGTCAAATAAAATAAAAATCCTTCCCTCAGGCAGATGGAGGTGGGATGAAAATAAGTAAAAACAAACCCCAAAACCCTCCCTTCCCAAATGAATAGTCTACTTCTTCATTTCTATGCCCCACATAACCAGTTTGCCAGAGAAGCATGGCAGCCACTCAGCTGAGCCAGCCTGCTCTCCCCTTGAGAGATGAGCATGCATGCTCATTCACGTCTGACTCTACCACTCTATGGACTGCAGACTGCCAGCCTCCTCTGTCCATGGGATTCTCTAGGCAAGAATACTAGATTGGGTTGCCATTTCCTCCTCTAGGGGAAATTCCTGACCCAGGGATTGAACTCTCGTCTCCTGTGGCTCCTGCATTGGCCACTGATCCACCTGGGAAGCCCCTTGAGGGCATGCTATCAGGTAAATTAATCCTCGCTTTACTTTCTTGACCTGCATGTTTTGTCTCTGAATTTTTTCTGCAAGACAAGAAACTAGCCTCTTGTCTTCCTTGCACTTGACAGGTGCTGTCTTACTTCCTGCCATTCATTCATTTCTCCTCCCTACCTCCCACCACCCCACCCTTCTCCCTACCCCTCACTTTCTAATTTCCCATTTTCAGACCTGTTGCTGCAAAGATGCGGGCTTGAGTCAAGCATTTAAAACCATCAGGGCACTCATCAGTGGAACACTCTGATCCAGATGACTGGGTCATGGGACGGACTAGAGAGACGATGGGTCTGTCCACCCACCCCAAGGCAATTTCCACGCAATGGTTTTAGGCACACAGTAAAAAGCATAACACTGCCTCCTCCCTGCAGCTTATTCCTGGTTCCCTATGCCTGAACATCCTTGTCTTCTGTGTCCCTATCTCACTCTTATTTCATGGCTTACTGCACTGGAAATGGGGAAAAAATCTACCAGGCATTTTCTAACCTTGCCACTCGGTCTTATACCTCTCATTGTGTGCAAGGCATGTCAGGAAAGGTTTCCAACCATTCTCACAGGCAGTGAAGGACCTAAACCATAGGAGCCTGACCCTCTGGATTTGCCTTATCCACCATTTAACTGTCATCAGGTTCGATTGTGTGGAAATAGAAAGGCAACCTTAGAGTGTAAGAGTTCACCCTGCAGCCCTTCAGGGGCTCTTTTGTCCAGTGGGTGTTCAGTGTGCAAAACCCCCGGTGCTGGGAAGGGGGGCAGTCCTGCCCCATGTGGTCAGAACTAATGGTGGTGGGAGGGCATCTGGGCCGCTATCCTTTGCCACTGGCTTCTGCAAGCCACCCCGTATTCAGCCAGCCTTCTCCGTGGTCCACCAGGTGATGGGGGTCTGTCCCTGCCCCCACTGTCATCCACCTCACACTGTTGGGACAGGACAGTTTGTGCCAGGGTAGGGTCCATACACAG
>SJYW01043050.1:0-33418 GCA_006410735.1 Raphicerus campestris | reverse complement strand
AAACCCTCCCTTCCCAAATGAATAGTCCACTTCTTCATTTCTATGCCCCACATAACCAGTTTGCCAGAGAAGCATGGCAGCCACTCAGCTGAGCCAGCCTGCTCTCCCCTTGAGAGATGAGCATGCATGCTCATTCACGTCTGACTCTACCACTCTATGGACTGCAGACTGCCAGCCTCCTCTGTCCATGGGATTCTCTAGGCAAGAATACTAGATTGGGTTGCCATTTCCTCCTCTAGGGGAAATTCCTGACCCAGGGATTGAACTCTCGTCTCCTGTGGCTCCTGCATTGGCCACTGATCCACCTGGGAAGCCCCTTGAGGGCATGCTATCAGGTAAATTAATCCTCGCTTTACTTTCTTGACCTGCATGTTTTGTCTCTGAATTTTTTCTGCAAGACAAGAAACTAGCCTCTTGCCTTCCTTGCACTTGACAGGTGCTGTCTTACTTCCTGCCATTCATTCATTTCTCCTCCCTACCTCCCACCACCCCACCCTTCTCCCTACCCCTCACTTTCTAATTTCCCATTTTCAGACCTGTTGCTGCAAAGATGCGGGCATGAGTCAAGCATTTAAAACCATCAGGGCACTCATCAGTGGAACACTCTGATCCAGATGACTGGGTCATGGGACGGACTAGAGAGACGATGGGTCTGTCCACCCACCCCAAGGCAATTTCCACGCAATGGTTTTAGGCACGCAGTAAAAAGCATAACACTGCCTCCTCCCTGCAGCTTATTCCTGGTTCCCTATGCCTGAACATCCTTGTCTTCTGTGTCCCTATCTCACTCTTATTTCATGGCTTACTGCACTGGAAATGGGGAAAAAATCTACCAGGCATTTTCTAACCTTGCCACTCGGTCTTATACCTCTCATTGTGTGCAAGGCATGTCAGGAAAGGTTTCCAACCATTCTCACAGGCAGTGAAGGACCTAAACCATAGGAGCCTGACCCTCTGGATTTGCCTTATCCACCATTTAACTGTCATCAGGTACGATTGTGTGGAAATAGAAAGGCAACCTTAGAGTGTAAGAGTTCACCCTGCAGCCCTTCAGGGGCTCTTTTGTCCAGTGGGTGTTCAGTGTGCAAAATCCCCGGTGCTGGGAAGGGGGGCAGTCCTGCCCCATGTGGTCAGAACTAATGGTGGTGGGAGTGCATCTGGGCCCCCATCCTTTGCCACTGGCTTCTGCAAGCCACCCCGTATTCAGCCAGCCTTCTCCGTGGTCCACCGGGTGATGGGGGTCTGTCCCTGCCCCCACTGTCATCCACCTCACACTGTTGGGACAGGACAGTTTGTGCCAGGGTAGGGTCCATACACAGGTACACCCCAGGGGGCAGTGACATTTGTCACACTGGCCTCCCCAGGGTCATATAATTGGGAGTGTTTTGGGGAGTGTTCTTGCAGGGCTGTTGGGCTCTCCATACCCCTAAGTGCAGACACAGTACCTCCACTTTGGACCATGATATCTCCTGCCTGTGTCCAACCCCACCACCAGCCAGACAGAGTGCTTATGGAAGGGGGTGGTGAAAGGGTGGCACTGAGGTCCAGGGGTGCCTCCCAAAAAAGGGGAGGGAAAAAAGAGGCTTTTTCACAAACCATCTGCCTTAATGGCCAGTTTCCAGAAATTTACCACTCTTTTAGGAAAAAAAAGCTGGGATCTAAATAGGGCCTAGAACTATGAGGATATCTATTCTAGAAGAAGGGGAAACAACAGAAGGGGAAAGACTAGAGATCTCTTCAGGAAAACTGGAGATATCAAGGGAACATTTCTCCCAAAGATGGGCACAATAAAGGACAGCAACCGTAGTGACCTAGTAGACACTGAAGAGATCAAAAAAAGATGGAAAGGATACATGGAAGAACTGTATAAAAGAGATCCAAATGAACCAATCGGGACAATGGTGAGGTCAGCCACCAGAGCCAGATATTCTGGAGAGTGAAGTCAAGTAGGCCTTAGGAAGCGCTGCTGTTCATAAAGCTAGTGGATGCAATGGACTTCCAAGTAGAACTATTCAAGCGCTAAAGGATGATGCCATTAAGGTGTTGCATTCAATATGTCAGCAAATCTGGAAGACCCAGCAGTGGCCACAGGACTGGAAAAGGTCAGTTCCCAAGAAGAGTTGTACTAAAGAATGTAAAGAATATGCTAACCATCAGACAGTTGCACTCATCTCCCATGCTAGTAAGGTCATGCATAAAATCTTACATGCTAGACTTGAGCATTATGTGAACCAAGAACTTTCAGAGGTCCAAGCTGGGTTTCAAAAAGGAAAATGAACCAGATATTGCCAACATTGCTGGATCATAGAGAAAGCTAGGAAATTCCAGAAAAACATCTACCTCTGTTTCATTGACCATGCTGAAGCCTTTCGCTGTGTGGATCATGACAAGTTGTGAAAAGCTCTTAAAGAGATGGGAATGCCAGAGCATCTTATCTGTCTCCTGAGAAACCTCTATGTAGGTCAAGAAGCAACAGTTAGAACCCTGTATGTAACAACTGATTGGTTCAAGATTGAGAAAGAAGCAGGACAGGGCTGTCTGCTGTTACCCTGTTTGCTTAACCTATATGCTGAGCACATCATGAGAAATGCTAGGCTGGATGAGCTCCTATCTTGAGCTGGAATCAAGATAGGAGGGAGAAACATCAACAACCTCAGATATGTGGATGATACCACTCTAATGGCAGAAAGCAAAGAGAAACTAAAGAGCCTCTTGATAAGGGTGAAGGAGGAGGGTGAAAGAGCCGGCTTAAAGCTAAATATTAAAAAAACAAAGATCATGGCATCTGGCTCCATGACTTCATGGCAAATAGAAGGGTAAAAGGTGGAAATAGTGACAGATTTCTTCTTCTTGGGCTCTAAAATCACTGTGGAAAGTGACTGCAGCCGTGAAATCAGAAGACGACTGCTTCTTGGCAGGAAAGCTATGACAAACCTAGGCAGGGTGTTGAAAAGCAAAGATATTGCTCTGCCGACAAAGGTACGTATAGTCGAGGCTATGGTCTTCCCAGTGGTCATGTATGATTGTGAAAACTGGACGGTAAAGAAGGCAGAATGCCAAACAATTGATGCCTTCAAATTGTGGTGCTGGAGAAAATTCCTGAAAGTCCCCTGGACAGCAAGGAGATCAAACCAGTCAATCTTAAAGGAAATCAACCCTGAATACTCGTTGGAAGGACTGATGCTGAAGCTAAAGCTCCAATATTTTGGTCATATTTTTGAATAGTCGACTCACTGGAAAAGTCCTTGATGCTGGGAAAGATTGAGGACAGAAGGAGAAGAGGGTGTCAGAGGATGAGATGGCTGGATGGCATCACCAATGCAATGGAAGTGAACTTGGGCAAACTTCAGGAGATAGTGAGGGACAAGGAAGCCTGGGGTGCAGCAGTCCATAGGGTTGTAAAGAGTTGGATATGACTGGGCAATGGAACAGCAACAACAATTCTACAAAAACATACCCCAGAACACAGAGGTTAATAAATGGCCATAGGATCCAGTATAGAGAAGTCTTCAGGAAGGTCACTCATCTTGGATACTGAAGGTGCCAGGGTAGGACAGAGACCCCAGGATGCTAGGACCAGTAGGACCACCACATGGGGGAGAAGCTAACCCCCACTGTGGCCAGTGTCAACAGGACTAAATGGATGGGGATATCTGGAGCCAAACTTGTCTTTAGAAATGCCCTCTGTATCTCCTAATGTTAGTGCTCCTCTCTGTTATGGGAGCACCCTCTCCCTGAAGGAACAATGGGAAACACTTCCTCCATCCCCAAGGACTCACCCCTTAGGTGGTTCTGAGTCCCCGGGACAAGTTTTATCTAGATTCTTTAAAATAAGAAAAGCTCACTTTCTTTTGTAACATAGCTTGGCTCAATATAATCTTGAAGATGATGAAGCCTGGCCAGAAAATGAAAGCCTCAATTATAATATCACCCTACAGTTAGACATCTATTGTAAAAGACAGGGGAAATGCACAGAACTTTCCATATTCAGGCTTTTATAGCCCTAAGAGAGAACCCAGAACTCTGCAAGTCCTATGTTAGACAGCCCCCCTGCCAGCTGGGATCCATGCATGCTACAAAGAGCCCTCTCTCGTGTCATCTCCAGAGGAACATGAGCTCCAGACAGAAGACCCATGCCCCAGCACTCTTTCACCAATTTGATACACTCCCTGCCCTATAAGCCTCTCTACTCTTTGGAACCAAAAGTGCAGCCAGAGCTTCCTTGCCCCCTTGGGAAGTAGCAGGTGGGCCTCAGGGAATTCCCAAGGATGGCACCCCTTTTTTTCTGTCCAACCTCAACTACTGCAGCACTCTTTTAGGCTGATTCTCAGAGGACCCCAGTTGGCTCACTGGCAAATTCCAGGGACTAACTCTATCCTTTGACCGTACCTGGAGGCCCTAGATATTTTTCCCTCCCCACTGCTGTGCCAGAGGAAAGACCTATATTTGGGCACAGGCTCAAATACATGTTTATGGATGACATGTCACCCAACCTCACCAGTGCCCTGTGAGCATGACAGCAGTGCCTCCGATGGATCCCAATAGGACTTATCAGCCAGGCCAGCCTGGAATTAAGAGAAGGGACCACATGATCCTTTGCTTCATGGAAGGGAAAAAACAATGCATAACTAAACCTGTTAACCATGCTAAAGTTAAAGAGATCACTCAAGATCAAGATAAAATCCAGAACTTTTGAAGGATTCCCTGTATTTGCAACTCACTTCATTAGCAAATCAGCCCCTAACATTAGTAGGGAGCTTCAAAAGTTTACNTATCAGCCAGGCCAGCCTGGAATCAAGAGAAGGGACCACATGATCCTTTGTTTCATGGAAGGGAAAAAACAATGCATAACTAAACCTGTTAACCATGCTACAGTTAAAGAGATCACTCAAGATCAAGATAAAATCCAGATCTTTGAAGGATTCCCTGTATTTGCAACTCACTTCATTAGCAAATCAGCCCCTAACATTAGTAGGGAGCTTCAAAAGTTTACTATGGGGCCTCAAATGCCTTGTGATCTTCTTACTGATATAGCCTTCACTATCTTTAACAACAGAGAACAGGCTGAGGAGGAAAGGAAGGTACAGTGTGACATATGAAAGGAACGACTGCAGCCATCATAACAAAACCTAACCCATCTCCCTGGAAACCCTAAAAGTATTCCCACAAGACTGTAGCCAGGAAAGGAAGCCTTTTTAAACTGTGGAAGCCCTAGCCCTAGAGCCCAGGAAACAGGTCACAGCATACATGCAGACATCATCCACACTGTACAAGGTAGGCTACTGGAAGAGGGAATGCCCCAAGCACTGAAGGAAAGAAATTCCCCCAGGCTAGTCATGGTTGTTGATGGGACCCAGGACATCCCAGTGCTCCTGGGAAGACAGTCATTCTCACACAGGAACAATTACAGGATACCACTGAAATGGCTGTTTAAAATCCTAAAAGATGATGCTGTTAAAGTGCTGCACTAAGTATGCCAGCAAATTTGGAAAACTCAGCAGTGGCCATAGTACCGGAGAAGGTCAGTTTGCATTTCAGTCTCAGAGAAGGACAATACCAGAGAATGTTCAAACTACTGTATAATTGCACTCATTTCACATGCTAGCTCAAAATCCCTCAAGCTAGGCTTAAGCAACACATGAATTGAGAACTTCCAGATGTACAAGCTAGGTTTAAAAATGACAGAGGAACCAGATATCAAATTATCAACATTTGAGAAGGCAAGGGAATTCTAGGAAAACATCTACCGCTGCTTCAGTGACTATGCGAAAGCCTTTGACTATGTGGATCACAACACACTGTGGAAAGTTATTTAAGAGATGGGAATACCAGACCACTTTACCCATCTCCTGAGAAACCTGTATGCAAGTCAAGAAGCAACAGTCAGAACCAAACATGGAACAACAGCCTGGTTCAAAATAAGAAGAGGAGTACAACAAGGGTGTATATTGTCACCTTGCTTATTTATTTAACTTATATGCAGAATACATCATGAGAAATGCTGGGACTGATAAATCACAAATTGGAATTTAGATTTTTGAAATATCAACAACCTCAGATATGCAGATAATACCACTCTAATGGAAGAAAGAGAAGAGGAACTGAAGAATGTGATGAAGGTGGAAGAGAAGAGTGAAAATGCTAGCTTAAAACTCAACATTCAAAAAACTAAGATCATGGCATCCAGTTCCATCACTTCATGGCAAATAGATGGGGAAAAATATGAAACAGTGACATTTTCTTAGGCTCCAAAATCAGTGCAGATAGTGACTGCAGCCATGACATTAAAAGACACTTGCTCCTTGGAAGGAAAGTTATGATAAACTTAGGATATTAAAAAGCAGAGATATCATTCTGCTGACAAAGGTCCAGCTAGTCAAAGCTATGATTTTTCCAGTAGTCATATATTGATGTGAGAGTTGGACCATAAAGAAGGCAGAGCACCAAAAAATGGATGTTTTCAAACTGTAATGCTAGAGAAGACTCTTGAGAGTCCCTGGACTTCAAGGATATCAAATCAGTCAATACTAAAGGAAATAACCTCGGATATTCATTGGAAGGACTGATGCTGAAGCTGAAGCTCCAATACTTTGACCATCTGTTGCAAAAAGTGAAATCATTAGAAAAGACCCTGATGCTGGAAAAGACTGAGAGTAGGAGAAGAGAACAACAGAGGATGAGATGGTTGGATGGCATCATCAACTCATTGGACATGTGTTTGAGCAAACTCCAGGAGATAGTTAAGGACAGGGAAGCATGGCATGCTGTAGTCCATGGGGTTACAAAGAATTTGACACAACTTAGCGAATGAACAACAACACTGAAATGGCAGGTAAGCCTATCCAGTTTCCAGGGGACAAAGGAGCCACTTACTCTGTCCTGACTTCTCGCGCTGGACCCCTTGCTCCCCAAACCTGTTCTATTGTTAGAGTAGGAGGACAATAAAAGCTAAAATACTTCATTATCCCTCTATCTTGCGCCTGGTGAAAGACCCTTATAACTCACAAGTTCTTGTCACGCCTGACTGTCCCAGCCCACTATTAGGAAAGGACTTTCTCTCAGCCTGAGGGTGACTCTTACTCTCCATGAAAACCAAAAGCAACAAATGTTTTTCTCTGTGCTATGTATTATACAAGGCATGGCCAGTCCACCCCCACAATATTCCCCAAGAAACTGAAAAACTGGGATCAGAGAATCCCAGGGATGTTTAAGTTTGTCATCCCTATAAAAATCACCTTGAAAAAATCTAGTAACTTCTCTTCCAGGCACCAATATTCCATAGAACCAGAGGCTCGANATTATACAAGGCATGGCCAGTCCACCCCCACAATATTCCCCAAGAAACTGAAAAACTGGGATCAGAGAATCCCAGGGATGTTTAAGTTTGTCATCCCTATAAAAATCACCTTGAAAAAATCTAGTAACTTCTCTTCCAGGCACCAATATTCCATAGAACCAGAGGCTCGACAAGGCCTTCAACCCCTGATCTCAAAATTGATTCAATATAGGCTTTTGGTGCCATATCAATCTCCCTNTTTCACTTTCTGCCATAAGGGTGGTGTCATCTGCATATCTGAGGTTATTGATATTTCTCCCTGCAATCTTGATTCCAGCTTGTGCTTCTTCCAGCCCAGCGTTTCTCATGATGTACTCTGAATATAAGTTAAATAAGCAGGGTGACCCTCTAGTCAATAGCATTTGGATAGCAAAAGACATATTAATATGTCTCTGGTCAATAATGTGTTAAATGGATCAGTACAAGAAGAGGATATTATACTTGTCAACATATATGTACCCTATATAGGAACATCCACTTATATAAAACAAATACTAACAGACATAAAGGAAGAAATTGATGGGAATACAAAATAGTAGGATATTTTAACACCCCACTTACATCAATGGAGAGATTTTTCAAGACAGTGAATCAATAAGGCAATGGAGATCCTAAATGATACAATAGGACAGTTAGACTTAATTGGTACTTTCAGGGTCTTGCATCCCCCCCCCCCAAACTAGAATAAACATTATTTTCAAGTGCACATGGAACATTCTCTAGGAATGACCATATATAAGAGTACAGAAACAAGATTCAACAAATTTAAGAGTATAGAAATTATTTCAAGCATCTTTTCTGACCACAATGGCATAAAAGTAGAAATCAGCCACAGAAAAAGAAATGAGAAAAACATGACCCCAAGGACCACAAGCAACATGCTGTGAAAAAATTAATGGGCCAACAGTGAAATCAAAGAGGAAATTTAAAAGTATTTTGATACAAGTGACAATAAAAACACAACCATACAAAAATCTATGGGACGCAACAAAAGCAGTTCATAGAAGAAAGTTCATAGCAAGATAGACTTTCTTCAAGAACAAACAAAACTCTCAAATAAACAACTTAACATACCATCTAAAAGAATTTAAAAAGATCAGAAGTCAGCAAAAGGAAGAAAATAATAAAGATCAGAGAAGAAATAAATAAAAGATTAAAAAATAGAAAAAAAATGGTAAAACGAAGAGGTGGTTCTATGAAAGGGTAAACAAAATTGACAAGCCTCTGGCCAGACACATCAAGAAGAAAAGAGAGGGCCCCAATAAACAAAATAATAAATGAAAAAGGAAACACAGCAACCAATATTACAGAAATACAAAACACCATAAGAGAATATTATCAATAATTATATACTAATTGGATAAGCTAGAAGAAATGGACAAGTTTCTAGAAACACAACCCACCAACACTGAATCAAGAAGAAACAGATAATTTGAATAGACTGGCCACTACCAGTGAAATAGAATCTGTTATTAAAAAAAAAAAACAACCAAAAATCCCCCAAAACTCCCTACAAACAAAAGTCCAGGGCCAGATAGCTTCACATACAATGTTTGGTACACAGATTACACCAAGCATACAATGAAAAACCCATACCCATCCTTCTCAAACTCTTCCAAAAGACTAAAGAGGAAGGAATACTCCCAGAGACATTCTATGAAGCCACCATCTTCCTGATACCAAAATCAGACAAAGAGACTATCAAAAAAGAAAATTTTATACTGAAAATAAAATATCAAAAATGGAATGTAAACAATCCTTTTAAAAATTTCATCAAAAAAAATACTTAGGAATAAACCTCACCAAGGAGGTGAAAGACATATGCTTAGAAGTATAAAACATTAATAAATGAAACTAAAGTTGATTCAAAGAAACAGAAAGTACATTAATATTATTAAAATGGCAATACTACACAAAGCAATCTACAGATTTAATGCAAGTCTTATTGAATTATCCCATGACATTTTTCAAAGAACTAGAACAAATATCTAGAATTGCCAAAGTAATCCTGAGGGGTAGGGGAGAACCACACAGAAGGAATAACTTTCTTAGACTTCAGACAATACTACAAATCTACAGTAACCAAAACAGTTCAATATGAGAAAAAGAGTCTGTTCAGCAAGTGGTGCTGGGAAAGTTGGACAGCTGCATGTAAATCAATGAAGCTAGAAAATACCCTTACACCCTGTAAAAGAATAAATGCAAAATGGCTTAAAGACTTCAACATAAAATATTATAACATAAAACTGCTAGAAGACATCATAGGCAAAATATTCTCTGACAACCGTACCAATGTTTTCTGAGGTCATTCTACCAAGTCAATTAAAAAAAAAGCAAAAATAAACAAATGAGAAACAATCAAACTTAAAAGCTTTTGCATAGCAAAAGAAAACCATAACCAAAATGAAAAGACAGCCTATAGAATGGGGGGAAATATTTGCAAATGATGCAACCAATAAGGGCTTAATTTTCAAAATAAGTAAACAGCTCATATGACACAACAGAAAAACAAACAACCNTGAGAAACAATCAAACTCAAAAGCTTTTGCATAGCAAAGAAAACCATAAACAAAATGAAAAGACAACCTATAGAATATGGGGGAAATATTTGCAAATGATGCAACCAATAAGGGCTTAATTTTCAAAATAAATAAACAGCTCATATGACACAACAGAAAAACAAACAACCCAATTGAAAAATGGGCAAAAGACTGAAAAAGACATTTCTCCAGAGAAAACATATACATGGCCAACAGGCATATGAAAAGATACTCAACATCACTAGTTATTAGAGAAATGAAAATCAAACCTAAAATGAGGTACCATTTCACACTGGTCAAAATGGCCAACATTTAAAAGTCTACAAATAACCAATGCTGGAGAGGGTGCGGAGAAAAAGGAATCCTCCTACACTGTTGGTGGGAATGAAAATTGGTGCCCCTGCTGTGGAAAACAGCAAGGAGATTCCTCAAACAACTAAATATAGAGTTGCCATCTAGAATCTAGCAATCCCACTTCTGGGCATATATCCAGAGAAAACCATAATTCACAAATGTACCCCAATGTTCACTGTAGCACAATTTATAATAGCCAAGACTTGGNTAGACATTTCTCCAGAGAAAACATATACATGGCCAACCGGCATATGAAAAGATACTCAACATCACTAGTTATTAGAGAAATGAAAATCAAACCTAAAATGACGTACCATTTCACACTGGTCAAAATGGCCAACATTTAAAAGTCTACGAATAACAAATGCTAGAGAGGGTGTGGAGAAAAAGGAATCCTCCTACACTGTTGGTGGGAATGAAAATTGGTGCCCCTGCTGTGGAAAACAGCAAGGAGATTCCTCAAACAACTAAATATAGAGTTGCCATCTAGAATCTAGCAATCCCACTTCTGGGCATATATCCAGAGAAAACCATAATTCACAAATGTACCCCAATGTTCACTGCAGCACAATTTATAATAGCCAAGACTTGGAAGCAACATAAATGTCCATTAACAGATGAATGGATAAAGAAGATGAAGATGCGGTACATATACACAATGGGATATTACTCAGCCATAAAAAGATAAAAGAATGCCATTTGCAGCAACATGGATGGACCTAGAGATTAATGTGCCAAGTTAGAAAGACAAATGTCATATGATGTCATTTATAGGTAGAATTTAAAACATGGCACAAATAAACTTATCTGTGAAACAGAAACAGATTCACAGAGAACAGATATGTGGTTGGAGGAGGATGGGTCGGGCAGGGATGGATTTGGTGTTTGGGATTATTGTTGCTGGTCAGTTGCCCAATCCTGTCCAACTCTTTGCAATCCAATGGACTGTAGCATGCTAGGCCTCCCCACCTCTCTATTATCATAGCTTCACTGAGTTATGAAAGCCCCTTTGCCACAACAAGGCAGTGATCCTTGAAGTGGGTAGTTTGGGATTAGCAGGTGCAAAATATTATATATTGAATCAATAACAAAGTTCTACTGTATAGCACAGGAGACCATATTCCATATCCTTTGATAAACCATAATGGAAAAGAATATGAGAAATAATGCATATATATGTGTAACTGAATCATTTGCTGTACAGTAGAAATTAACACACTATAAATCAACTATACTTCAAAAAATTTAAAAAGATGAATTGCACAGAAGGTTTGGAAAGATGTAAATTAATAAAAATGTATAGATTGAAAGCTTATTCATCTTTTACTATGTACAGAAGAAACACAATTATTCAAGACGTTTTCTCACCAGTGAGGTAAATGATAGAACCTCTATCATTTTGCTTAAAAAGTATAAATCATGAAATGACTGTCTGCATATGAAATTGTCATGAAAGCTCAATTTAAATGAGCAGAGGCAAAATGCTATACACACTATCATTCATTAAGGTACAATATTATGAAAGGAACTATTTCCTGTTTATCTTGGCTTGCACCAACACGGTATTGTCTTAGAATGTACCTTGAGACAGGATATTAAAGGATCATGCTTTATTGTGGCAGTCAAGCAGTAAGAGTGAGTCAAGGAAGGCTGCGCAGCAAAGCAAATCAATCCATGTATGCGATGGCTCCACTCTGCTATGAGTCACAAAGAGCGAGAGAGCAGCTGGGCAGGTGCTGTGTAGCTGGCCCACCAGGACTTCACAAGACATTCTGTAAAGGAAATTGTGTCTTGTAATAGTTGATGAGAGAAGATAGAGCAGGCAGTGAATCTGTTACTTTTCTTCTATCCCCTGTCCTCCTTAGTCAGAGTTCACCCTGGGACATATCAACTCCTCCTAACACCTGCTCCACTGAATCACCAGGGTTCCTCTAAGAGGACACTCTGGGTAACAGATCCATACTCTCAATAGGTGGGTGGTCCAAGTCTGTAAGTGGGAAAAGGAGCCAACATTCTCTGGGTGCTACAGTCCCAGGCAGTAGAACCACAAGGACATGAACAAAATTGTCTGGTGGGGGAGGCTGAGGGATAGCCAGTGGCTGGAGGCCAGGAAGTAGGTGGCATGGAAGAGATCCAAGGAAGCAAATGAGATCTGGGTAACTTTTTTATTGGAATGTTATACATTTGAAATATATAATAATCAAAAATGAATGAGAAAAAATAGCTTCAAATCTTAGGGAAATGTGGCATAATGCTAGCAAGTCCAGAAAGAGAGCAAAATTCTCTTAACATTTACTTCCATTTTCTCCAACAAGGAGAATGGTATGATTGATTACTTGAATGAAAGTACAGAGAGTCTGTTTACTGAATTTGAGAATTTTAAGTTCCAGGGGCAAAAAAAGAAAAATCTATTTTGTTTTGTTTCAGGAAGCTAGAACCAACTGTTAGAAGTAATAAAAACAGGGATTTTGTTCATCTTTCCAGTGGTTTTTTAATGCTTTTCCCCAACAGTGGGCTATGATAATTTTAGAAGTGCTTCCTGTGAAAATTTAAAAATTTTTTATTTTTGCCTGTGCTGAGTCTACACTGCTGCAGAGGCTTTTCTCTGCTTGTGGTGACTGGGGGCTACTCTCTTGTTGCAGCATGTGGGCTCAGTAGTTGGCTCCTGGGGTCTAGGGCACAGGCTCAACAGTTGTGGTGCAGAGGCATGTGGGATCTTTCTGGGTCAGGGATTGAACCTGTATCTTCTGCACTGGCAGGTGGATTCTTTACCACTGAGCCACCAGGGAAGCCCCAATGATAAGTTTTTAAGTAGAGACTGTAATTTTTCAGCATTCCTAGAAAAGTATGCTCAATATAGATATATAACAATCATCTGAGAATCTATAAGTTTACAAATCTATCAAATTCCTCAGCCATACCCCAAAGTATTCTGATTTGGAAGGTCTGATAAGGTCAGGGAATCTGCTTTTAAAATCAGCACCCAATCTCTGCCAATGCACACTGTTTTGATACAAGTGGTTCACAGATGATAATTTAAGGGAGTTTACATGATTTTGAGGCCCCTGAGAGCCTAAGATTATTTGATGATGTTATGATATACTGGTCTTCAAGCATAGTGTGTAAAAGCCCTATCCTAGGAGTCAGGAGACCTGGATTCCAGCCACTGCTCTAGCACTTACTAGTGATACATGTTTAATCTGCATTGATGACGTCATTGAAACTGGCTAAGATTACTTCACCTGATGCTTAATGACAGAATTCTAAAACTCAAAGTTAAAGTAAATGCTAAGAACTGAAAAATACAATTCGAAGAAAGGGATTTTACATTATAAACTTTCCTGAAATAGTGAAATGAGATTTCACTGGAGATAATCAGCACTCCTAAATCTAAAGATTTTCCAAGATCAAGGAAAAAATTTTTAATCAATTCAGTGTATTCATAATTGTAAAATTCAGTGCTTTAAACTTCTGAATAATTAGGCAAATCTAAAATTGTCTATTTTTTTCTGTAATTCTGATTGTTTTTACTTCATTCTCTGTGGTTGTAAAAGAGAATATTTAGATTGTATATTTATTATTTCATGTAAATTTCATGCTTGGTTTTTCTAGGGTTCCTATTGCTCTTCTGCCTGGAGAAAGAAATGGCAACCCACTCCAGTATTTTTGCCTGGAGAATCCCATGGACAGAAGGGCCTGGCAGGCTACAGAGACCACAAACACAGTCAGTCATGATTGAGGCTACAGCATGCAAACACATTGCTCTTCTGAGGGAGAACCAGAAAGGGTAAGGATGACTGAATCCATTCAGGTCTAAAGTTCAGATGGAAGTCAGTCAGTGATCACTTGGTTTGAATGTTATCTTTGGCTGTAGTACTGGATAAGGAACCATTGTGAAAAAAGGAAACAGCAAGGTCTTGGTTAAAGGTCTAAGTTGGGAGGAAGATGAGGAGATGGGATTGAGGACCCCTTTCTTCCCAAGTTTAATATAAAAATCAAAGACTAAAACCAGTTAGGAACTAGTGACCAGGGACCAAAATTATTAACATAGGACATCACCACTTTCTCTTTCTTGTTAGTGCNGAGTTTACATGATTTTGAGGCCCCTGAGAGCCTAAGATTATTTGATGATGTTATGATATACTGGTCTTCAAGCATAGTGTGTAAAAGCCCTATCCTAGGAGTCAGGAGACCTGGATTCCAGCCACTGCTCTAGCACTTACTAGTGATACATGTTTAATCTGCATTGATGACGTCATTGAAACTGGCTAAGATTACTTCACCTGATGCTTAATGACAGAATTCTAAAACTCAAAGTTAAAGTAAATGCTAAGAACTGAAAAATACAATTCGAAGAAAGGGATTTTACATTATAAACTTTCCTGAAATAGTGAAATGAGATTTCACTGGAGATAATCAGCACTCCTAAATCTAAAGATTTTCCAAGATCAAGGAAAAAATTTTTAATCAATTCAGTGTATTCATAATTGTAAAATTCAGTGCTTTAAACTTCTGAATAATTAGGCAAATCTAAAATTGTCTATTTTTTTCTGTAATTCTGATTGTTTTTACTTCATTCTCTGTGGTTGTAAAAGAGAATATTTAGATTGTATATTTATTATTTCATGTAAATTTCATGCTTGGTTTTTCTAGGGTTCCTATTGCTCTTCTGCCTGGAGAAAGAAATGGCAACCCACTCCAGTATTTTTGCCTGGAGAATCCCATGGACAGAAGGGCCTGGCAGGCTACAGAGACCACAAACACAGTCAGTCATGATTGAGGCTACAGCATGCAAACACATTGCTCTTCTGAGGGAGAACCAGAAAGGGTAAGGATGACTGAATCCATTCAGGTCTAAAGTTCAGATGGAAGTCAGTCAGTGATCACTTGGTTTGAATGTTATCTTTGGCTGTAGTACTGGATAAGGAACCATTGTGAAAAAAGGAAACAGCAAGGTCTTGGTTAAAGGTCTAAGTTGGGAGGAAGATGAGGAGATGGGATTGAGGACCCCTTTCTTCCCAAGTTTAATATAAAAATCAAAGACTAAAACCAGTTAGGAACTAGTGACCAGGGACCAAAATTATTAACATAGGACATCACCACTTTCTCTTTCTTGTTAGTGCTGCTCCCTCTTTTTTAGTTCTGCTCCCCTTTTAATAGCTGAAATTAAAAAGGAAAAAAGAAATTACCGAGTATTTCAAGAAAAGATGATAATTAAAGTTGAACAAAGTTTATGGGATGTAGCTAAATGTTTAGCTTAAAATTCTTTTATTAATAAAAAGGAAAAGGTTTAAAATCAATTATGCAGGTTTCTGTATTTGAAGCTAGAATTTTAAAAAGATAACTAAATCCAAAGTAAATGAAATAAGATATGAGCTAAAATCTACAAAATGAAAACAGAAACAATAGAAAAAATTCACGAACTCAAAACTGGTTCTTGAAAAGAATAAAAAAGTTGACAAATATATAGTATTATTGCTTGAGCATGAAAATAAAAGCACAACTTATTAATTTCAGGAATAAAAGAGATATAATTAAAGATATTATAGATATTAAACACACCAGTCCATTCTGAAGGAGATCAACCCTGGGATTTCTTTGGAAAGAATGATGCTAAAGCTGAAACTCCAGTACTTTGGCTACCTCATGTGAAAAGCTGACTCATTGGAAAAGACTTTGATGCTGGGAGGGATTGGGGGCAGGAGAAGAAGGGGACGACAGTGGATGAGATGGCTGGATGGCATCATCGACTGGATGGACGTGAGTCTGAGTGAACTCTGGGAGTTGGTGATGGACAGGGAGGCCTGGCGTGCTGCAATTCATGGGGTCACAAAGAGTCGGACATGACTGAGCAACTGAACTGAACTGAATGAACATTAACAACTGTAGAGCAATAAATTTGATAATTTAGCCTTTTTCTAAAATGAAATGGACAGATTCCTAAAAAACATACCACACTGAAAAGAGGAACTGAAAATGTCATTATCCCTTAATCTACCAAAGTAATTGAATTTGTTATTAAAAACATTCCTTCAAAGGTGATTTCACTAGTGAATTCTAACAAACTTTGTGTCTTGCCTATTATTTTCAAGTGTCTTTTTGTTCTGATTGTAATTCTCATTGCCTAAGTCCCCTTGGATTGCAAGGAGATCCAACCAATCCATTCTGAAGATCAGTCCTGGGTGTTCTTTGGAAGGAATGATGCTAAAGCTGAAACTCCAGTACTTTGGCTACCTCATGCGAACAGCTGACTCATTGGAAAAGACTCTGATGCTGAGAGGGATTGGGGGCAGGAGGAAAAGAGGACAACAGAGGATGAGATGGCTGGATGGCATCACCGACTCGATGGACATGAGTCTGAGTGAACTCTGGGAGTTGGTGATGGACAGGGAGGCCTGGTGTGCTGCAATTCATGGGGTTGCAGAGTTGGACATGACTGAACAACTGAACTGAACTGAAGAACTTTTTAATACAGTTCAAAGTTAGTCAGCAATGAAGTAATTATATCACTGACCTTGTGACTGTTACAGGGTAGGTGGTTAAAGGCAGTAATCTTGGGACTTTCTTTTTTAATAGTTATATATATGTATCAATCTGTCTATCCTGTTGGATTTGAATGACAAACATTAAGCTTTAGCAGGTCAGATATTCATTTTACTACTGTATAAAAGACAGTCTGAAAATAAAGTTGACAGAAGGAGAAAGGCAGAAGAGAGAATAACAGGGAAACAGAGCTGTAATCCTGGATGTCATCATGAGCTTCTAAATTAAACCATCACAGGAAGCCTGCCATACATCTTTTCATTTATATTAAATGATGACATTACTGTTTAAACTCATTTGAAGTAGCTTTCTGTTACTGGCAGTAATAAGTATTTGAACAAATTCTTCCTTAGCACCGTACTTTAATTACTAAAACTTTAAAGTATGTTTTAATAATAATAAAGTCAGCCCTCTATCATAATTTATTTTTCCTCTCTAACCTCCCTGTATTTCTAATGCTTTAATTCTTTTCAGATACCACTTTAAATCATTTTCTCAAGTTCCAAAAAAATTTCCTTTGAGATTTTGGTTATAATTTTGTTAAATTATCAATTTGTAGAAAATGGACATATTCATAGTTTGTTGATTTAGAAATATGTTGAATGCCTTATGGGTTAGTCACTAAGTCATGTTCAACTCTTGTGACCTCATGGACTGTAGCCTGCAAGTCTCCTCTGTCCATAGGATTCTCCAGGCAAGAATCCTGGAGTGAGGTGTCATTTCCTTCTCCAGGGAATCTTCCTAACCCAGGAATTGAACCAGGGTTCTCCTGCATTGCAGGAAGATTCTTCACTGAGCTATGAGTGAAGCCCAGTTGAATGTGTAGTTTATTCATATTATGTTCTGTTACAAGNCTGTAGCCTGCAAGTCTCCTCTGTCCATAGGATTCTCCAGGCAAGAATCCTGGAGTGAGTTGTCATTTCCTACTCCAGGGAATCTTCCTAACCCAGGAATTGAACCAGGGTTCTCCTGCATTGCAGGAAGATTCTTCACTGAGCTATGTGTGAAGCCCAGTTGAATGTGTAGTTTATTCATATTATGTTCTGTTACAAACCACCAGAAATTGAGTAGCTTAAACAAATTTATTGTCTTAGTTCTAGAGGATGCTGTAAGGGAGATATGTCCTATGCCTTTCTCCTAGACTCTGATGTTTTCTGGCAACATTTGGAGATCCTTCACTACGGCAAAGTAACTCTAACCTTTATGTGGCATTCTCCCTGGGTGTGTCTTTGGCTATATTTTTCATTTTTATAAGGCAATCAGTCATATTGGATTAGGGCCCACCCCAATGACCTCAGTTTAACTTGATTACCACTGTAAAGACTGTCTTCAATTAAGACCACATTCTCAGGTTAGAGATGGGGAGCTAGAGATACAACTCAATCCATAACTGTCCTGAGGTAATGACTTTGAATTTGTTCCTAGAGATCAGCATTTCTCAAACAAATGTTCAAGGGTATAATCTTTAGTGTCAGGGAATTATCTAGAAGAATTTAAAATTTTAGACAAGAGACAAGATGGTGAAGTAGAAGGACTTGAGCTTACCTCCTCTCAGGAGCACATCAAAATTCACAACTGCTGAACAACTGTCAACAAAAAAGACTTGAACCTACCAAATAAGATATTGTACACTCAAACAAGAAGTCATGCCATGAAAAGTTAGTAGGAGGGAGCATTCAGGATACAATCAAGTCCCATGCCTGGTGGGTTGGCAACCCACAGACTGGAAAATTCTATCACAGAGGTTCTGCCGCAGGAGTGACAGTTCTGAGCCTGACATCAGGCTCACCAGACTGGAGTTCTGGCATCAGGAGGAGGAACCCCCAGAGCATTTGGCTTTGAATGCCAACAGGGATTGAGAGCAGGAGATCCATAGGATACAGGGAATCAGATACTCCACACTTGGAAGGCACACGCAAGGTTTCATGTGCAATGGGACCCAGGGCAAAGCAATGGCTCCATAAGGACCTGGATCAGAACTACCTGCAGGTCTTTCAGGGTCTCCTGGGTAGGCAGGGGTCTTCTACAGTTCACTCCGGGTGCAAGGACACTGCTGGTGGACACCCCAGGGGAAACTCACTGGTATCAGCTCTCCTGAAGTTGGTCGTTTTGACACAGAACTGGCCCCACCCAACAGCCTACAGGCTCAAGTGCCTCAGGCCAATCAATAAATAGAGCAGGAACACAGTCCCACAAGGACACAATGCCTAAAGTCATCCTGAGTCCACAGCTGCCTACAGACACACCCTTTGACACAGCTCTGTCCACCAGAAGGACAAGACCCAGCTCCACCCACCAGCAGGCAGGCACCACCAGTACTTCATAAGAGAAAGGCTGCACAAGCCCCTGGACCAACCTAACCTAACCCATCAGGAAGCAGACACCAGAACCAGCAATCCTGCAGCCTGAGGAACAGAGACCACAAATACATAAAGTTAGACAAAAGGAGGTGGCAGAGACATGTTACAGAAGAAGAAACAAGATAAAATCCTGTAAGAACAACTAAGTGAAGTGGATATAGGCAATCTACGTGAAAAAGAATTCAAGGTAAAGACAATAGAAAAGATGACACAAGATCTCAGAAAAAGAATGGAGGTACAGACTGAGAAGATACAAGAAATGTTTAATAGAGATAGAAGCTTTAAAGAGCAAACAGATGAACAATATAATAACTGAAAAGTACTTTAGAAGGAATCACTAGCAGAATAAATGAGGTAGAAGAATGAATAAGTGAGATGAAAGACAAGAGTAGTGGAAAACACTGCCATGGAACAGAATAAAGAAACAAGAATGAAAAAAAATGAAGATGGTCTAAGAGATCTCTGGAACAATGTTACATGCACCAACATTCACATTATTGGAGTCCTAGAAGGAGGGAAGAGAGAGAAAGGGCCGGAGAAAATATTTAAACAGATAAGAGCCAAAAAATTCCCTAACATAGCAAAGGAAACACTCAACTAAATTACAGGAAGCACAGAGTGCCAGTAAGGATAAACACAAGGAGGAACACGCTAAAGCATATGCTACTCAAATAGACAAAAATTAAAGACAGAAAAAATATTAAAACCAACAAAGGAAAAGCAACAACTAACATACAAGGTAGTCCCCATAAGACTATCAGCTATGTTTGTAGTCAAGAAGGGAGTGGCAAGATATATATAGAGTAATAAAAGGGAAAAGCCTATAACCAAGAATAGTCTACTCAGCAAGGCTCTTGTTCAGATTTGATAGAGAAAACAAAAGCCTTACAGACAGGCAAAAGCTAAGAGAATTTAGTACCATGTCAGCTTTACAACAGATGCTAAAGGAATTTCTCTTGGCAAAAAAGAAAAGGCCACAACTAGAAACTAGAAAATTATGAAATGGGAAAGCTCACCAGTAAAGGCATATCATACGTAATGGTGGAAAATCATCCATACACAAATACAACATTTTAACCAGAAATCACGAGAACAGAGTACAAATAGAATACTGAAATTGCATTTGAAACTACAAACTAGAAATTTAGAACAATTTTGTAGATATATAGATGGTTATATCAAAACCTCATGCAGTTGCAGATCAAAAATCTACAATAGATACACATAAAGAAAATAAAAAGCAATCTAAATACAACACTAAAGACACCACCAAATCACAGGAGAATAAAAGAGGAAGGGAAATAAAAAGACTTACAAAAATGTATGCAAAACAAGTAAGATAAAAGTAAGAACATACACATTGATAATTACCTTGAAGAGAAATGAATTAAATGCTCTAACCAAATGACACAGACCAACTGAATGGATACAAAAACATAACCTGAATATGGGCTCTCTACAAGAGACCCACTTCAGATCTAGGAACACATACAAACTGGAAGTGATAGGATGAAAAAGTTATTCCATGTAAATACAAATCAAAAGAAAGCTGAGGCAGAAACACCCATTACAGACAAAATAGACTTTAAAATACTGTTACAAGGGACAGAGAAGAACATTACATAATAATCAAGAGATCAATACAAGAAAAAGACATATCAATTATAAATATATGCATCCTACACAGGAGGAACTCAATATATAAGGCACTGCTAATTACCATAAAAGGGGAAATTGACAGTAACACAATAATAATGGGGACTTTAACGCCCCACTTACATCAATGGACAGATCATCCAGACAGGAAATCAGGACTTAAATGACACATTAGACCAATGCAATGNTTTACAACAGATGCTAAAGGAATTTCTCTTGGCAAAAAAGAAAAGGCCACAACTAGAAACTAGAAAATTATGAAATGGGAAAGCTCACCAGTAAAGGCATATCATACGTAATGGTGGAAAATCATCCATACACAAATACAACATTTTAACCAGAAATCACGAGAACAGAGTACAAATAGAATACTGAAATTGCATTTGAAACTACAAACTAGAAATTTAGAACAATTTTGTAGATATATAGATGGTTATATCAAAACCTCATGCAGTTGCAGATCAAAAATCTACAATAGATACACATAAAGAAAATAAAAAGCAATCTAAATACAACACTAAAGACACCACCAAATCACAGGAGAATAAAAGAGGAAGGGAAATAAAAAGACTTACAAAAATGTATGCAAAACAAGTAAGATAAAAGTAAGAACATACACATTGATAATTACCTTGAAGAGAAATGAATTAAATGCTCTAACCAAATGACACAGACCAACTGAATGGATACAAAAACATAACCTGAATATGGGCTCTCTACAAGAGACCCACTTCAGATCTAGGAACACATACAAACTGGAAGTGATAGGATGAAAAAGTTATTCCATGTAAATACAAATCAAAAGAAAGCTGAGGCAGAAACACCCATTACAGACAAAATAGACTTTAAAATACTGTTACAAGGGACAGAGAAGAACATTACATAATAATCAAGAGATCAATACAAGAAAAAGACATATCAATTATAAATATATGCATCCTACACAGGAGGAACTCAATATATAAGGCACTGCTAATTACCATAAAAGGGGAAATTGACAGTAACACAATAATAATGGGGACTTTAACGCCCCACTTACATCAATGGACAGATCATCCAGACAGGAAATCAGGACTTAAATGACACATTAGACCAATGCAATGAATTGATATTTATAGAACATTCCATCTGAAAGCAGCAGAATACACATTCAAGTGCACATGGAATATTCTCCAAGACAGACAGATCACTTGTGGTTTGCTGGTCCACAAAGCAAGCTTTGGTAAATTTAAAAATATTGAAATCAAAACAAGCATCTTCTTACACCACACTGTGAAATCAGAAAACAACTACCAGAAAAACTGCAAAAAGGGACAAATATGTAAGGCTAAACAATATGCTATTAAATAACCAAGAAATCAAAGAGGAAATTTAAAAATATGAAAGATGAGTGAAAAAACGACAACAATCTAAAACCTATGGGACACAGCAAAAGCAGTTATAATAGGGATGTTAATAGTGACACAGTCTTACCTCAGGAGAAAAGAAAAACCTTAAACGCCCTAAACTTACACTTAAAACCAACTAGAGAGAAGAATAAAAAATGGCTAAACTTAGAGGGAGGAAAGAAATCATGAAAATCAAAGCAGAAATAAATGAAAGAGAGATGAAGAACACAATATAAAAGATCAATGAAACTAAAAGCTGGTTCACTGAAAAGATAAACAAAATTGGTAAACCTTTACTCAGATTCATCAAAACAGGAAAAAGGGAGAGAACTCAAATCAATAAACTAGAAATAAAAAGAAGTTATAATTGGCATCACAGAAATACAAGTGATCATAAGAGATTACTATACGCAACTATGCATCAATAAAATGTACAACCTATTAGAAAGATACAATCTCCCAAGACTAAACCAGGAAGAAATAGGAAATATGAACAGACCAATGGCATGCATTGAAAATGAATCTGTGATATTTAAACTCCTAAACAAAATCCAGGACCAGATGACTTCACAGGTGAATTCTACCAAATATTTAGAGACGTGTTCACACCTGTCCTTCTGAAACTATTCCAAAAAATTGAACACTACTTCCAAACACATTCTATTAGCCCACCATCAATCATTCTGATACCAACATCACCATCACCTTGATACCAAAGTCTGGTATTTGTATTGGTACCAAAATAATACCCCCCACACACACACAAAAAGAAAATTACAGCCCAATATTACTGATGAATACGGACACAGAAGTTCTCAACAAAATATAAGTGAACTGAATCCAATAATACATTTAAAGGATCATACACCATGATCAAGTAGATCAGTCAGTATGATACACCAAATCAATAAATTGAAGAACAAAAGCCATATGATCATTTCAATAGATGCAGAAACGCTTTTAACAAATTGAACAAAACCCATATGATCATCTCAACAGGTGCAGAAAAAGTATTTTTAAATACATTTATTTTTAATCAGAGGATAATTGCTTTACAACATTGTGTTAGTTTCTGCCATACATCAGCATGAATCAGCCATAAATATACATCAACATCATTTGTTAAATATCCTCAGAAAGTGTGTATAGAGAGAACCTACCTCAACATAATAAAGGCAACATATGACAAATCCACAGCTAACATCATACTTGATGGTGAAAAGCTGAAAGCATTTCCTCTATGATCAGGAAAAAGAAAAGGATGTCTACTCTCGGTACTTTCAATATAGTTTTGTATGTCCAAGCCAGAGTCACACAGAGAAAAAAAATAAATAAAAAATCTAAATTGGAAAACAAGCAAAACTGTCACTGTTTGTAGATGTCATACTATACATAGAAGATTCTAAAGATGCTACTGGAAACTGCTAGAGCCCAGCAATGAATTCAGCAAGGTTGCAGGATGCAAAATTAATATACAGAAATCTATTACATTTCTATACATTCATAAGAAAAGATCAGAAAGATAAATTAAGGAAACAATCCCATTTATCATCACATTAGAAAGTATCAAATACTTAGGCATAAAAGTACATAGGGAGGCAAAAACTTGTGTTCTGAAAACTGTAAGATGCTGATGAGAGAAATCAAAGATGACACAAATAGATGGAAAAATATACCACACTCTTGGATTACAAAAACTAATATTGTTAAAATGACTATACTACCCAAGGCAATCTACAGATTCAGTGCAACTCCTATCAAATCACCAATGGCATTTTTCACAGGACTAGAACAAAAATTTTTTAAAATTTATATAGAAACACAAAAACCCCAAATAGCCAAAGCAACCCAGGGAAAGAAATAAGGAGCTGGAGGAATCAGGCTCCCTGAATTCAGACTATACTACAAAACAATATGAGACTAGCACAAAAATAGCCATATAGAGTAACAGGATATGGAATAGGATAGAAACTCCAGAGATAAGCCCATGCACCTTTGGTCACCNATACCTAGGCACAAACCTACCGAAGGAGACAAAACTGCACTCTGAAAACTGTAAGACACTGATGAAAGAAATCGGAGATGACACAAACAGATGGGGAAATATACCATGTTCTTGGATTGGAAAAATTAATATTGTCAAAATGACTGTACTATCCAAGGCAATCTACAGGTTCAGTGCAAGTCCTATTAAATCCCCAATGGCATTTTTCATAGAACTGGAAAAAATGTTTTTTACTTTGTATAGAAATATAAAAGATCCCAAATAGACAACGTAATCTTGAAAAAGAAAAATAGAGAGGGAGGAGTCAGGCTTCCTGTCTTCAAACCATACTAAAAAACTACACTAATCAAAACAGAATGGTACTGGCACAAGAACAGAAATATACATCAATGGTACAGGACAGAAAGCCCAGAGATAAACCCACACACCTATGGTCACAATCTGTGTATGACAAAGGAAGCAAGACTATAATATAGAAAAAAGATAGCCTCTTCAGTAGGTGGTGCTGGGAAATCTGGACAGCTACATGGACAGCTATATCTAAGAGAATGAAACTAGAATACTACATAACACCATACACAAAAATAAGCTCAAAATGGATTAAGGACCTAAATATAAGACCAAACAGTATAAAACTCTTTGAGGAAAATATAGGAAAAACACTCTCTGACATATGCCACAGCAATATCTTTCGTAATCCACCTACTAAAATAATGAAAACAAAAACAAAAATAAATAATTAGGACCTAATTAAACTTACAAGCTTTTGCCTAGCAAAAGAAACCATAAACAAGACAAAAAGACAACCCTCAGAATGGGAGAAAATATTTGCAAATGAAGCAACAGACAAAGGATTAATCTACAAAATATACAAACAGCTCATGGAGCTCAATATCAAAACAACAAACAATCCAATCAAAATATGGATTGAAGACCTAAATATATATCTCTCCAAAGAAGACAAACAAATGGCCAAGAGGCACATGAAAAGATGCTCAACATCACTAATTATTAGAGAAATACAAATCAGAACTACAATGAGATATCACGTCACATCAGCCAGAATGGCCATCAATCATCAAAAAAGCTACAAATAATACATATTGGATATGGAGTGGAGAAAAGGGAATCATATTACACTGTTCATCAGAATGTACTTTGGTACAGCCACTGTGAAGAACAGTATGGGTGTTCCTTAAAAAACTAAACATAGAATGACCCAGCAATCCCACTACTAGGCATATATCCTGAGAAAACCGTAACTCAAAAAGACACATGTATCCCAATGTTTACTGTAGCAAAACTTATAATAGCCAGGACATGGAATCAACCTAGATGTCCACTGACAGATAAAATGGATAAAAAAGTTGTGGTGCACATATACAATGGAATATTACTCAGCCATAAAAAGGAATGAAATTGAGTCAAAGTGATGTGAATGAATCTAGAGCCCATCATATTGAGTGAAGTCAAAAAGAGAAAAATATCATATGAAATAAACATTGTATATTAATGCATACATATAGAATCTAGAAAAATGGTACTGAACCTTTTACAGCACAGGGATAGAGGCAGAGATGTTGAAAATGGACTTGTGGACACAGAGGGGATGGGGCAATGAACTGAGAGTATACACTGCTGCTGCTGCTGCTAAGTCACTTCAGTCGTGTCCGACCTTGTGTGACCCCAGAGATGGCAGCCCACTAGGCTCCGCCATCCCTGGGATTCTCCAGGCAAGAACACTGGAGTGGGTTGCCATTTCCTTCTCCAATGCATGAAAGTGAAAAGTGAAAAAAGTCGCTCAGTCGTGTCTGACTCTTTGTAACCCCATGGACTGCAGCCTACCAGGCTCCGCCATCCATGGGATTTTCCAGGCAAGAGTACTGGAGTGGGGTACCTCGGAGTATACTCTACCACGTGTAAAACAGATAGCTCGCAGGGAAGCTGCTGTATATAGCACAGGGAACTTAGCTTGTTGCTCTGTTATGACCTAGACAGGTAGAATGAAAGAGTGGGAGGGAGGCTTAAGAGGGAGAGGCTATATGTATACATATGGCCAATTCACGTGTTTGTTTTACATCTCTCCAAAGAAGACAAACAAATGGCCAAGAGGCATGTGAAAAGATGCTCAACATCACTAATTATTAGAGAAATGCAAATCAGAACTACAATGAGATATCATTGTAGAAACAAACACAATACTATAAAGTACTTAAATCCCAATAAAAAGATACATGCACCCCAATGTTCATTGCTGCAAGATTTACAACAGCCCAGACACAGAAGTAACCTAAATGTTCATCAACAGAGGAATGGAAATTCCTCTGGAATTCTATGGGTATACCCATAGAATAATACTCAGCCATAAGGGAGAATAATGTCATTTTCAGCAACATGAACAGACCTAGAGATTAGTGTACTAAGCCAGAAAGAGAAAAATTGATATCACATGAAAACACTTTTTTTGTGGGAACTTAAAAAAAAAAGATACAAATGAATTTAATATACAAAACAGAAAAGGACCCACAGACATAGAAAGCAAATGTATGGTTACCAAATGAGAAAGTGGGGAGGAATAAATTAAGAGTTTATGATTAACATATACACACTACCATATATAAAATAGATCACCAACAAGGACCTACTGTATCGCACAGGGAACTATAATGACCTATAAGGAAAAAAAAAATCTGCAAAAGTTTATTTATATAACTGAATCACTTTGCAGTAGACTTGAAACTAGCACAACATTGTCAATCAATTGTACTTTGATTAAAAAAAAGACAGTGAATCAAGTTAAAAAAAAACGAACAAAAAAATCACAACTGCAACGTCCATCTTGTTTGACCATGGATGTCTGAAACCAGAGCTATCAAGTTTTGACTTTCAAATACATTCCCTTCTTTAATGGACAAAGCATATGCACAGTGTGTGTCTAAATAGGCTGCTCCAATCACTAAAATTTAACTTAAACACAAACCTTCTGACTTCCCCATACCTCAATATATACAGATTTTCCCCATCATTTCCCCTTTTGATTCCAAATATTTAATAGAAAGCACTGATGATCAAAATATTTGTCCCTAGAAGCTGGGGTGGTTCAGCTGCCTGCCCTGTGTATAGCTCATGTCCCTCAGTACTAGGCTCCTTTATATTTTCCTACTCATCCACACTTGGGAAAACTAATTAGATATGGTGATCATGCATCTTATCATCTATAGCCAACTGTCACACAAGCATTGTACATGTGCTTTTAACAGCAAACAAAAAGCAAGCTGTGTCACACATCATGAGTAGTTATACTCTGACAACTTCATTAGGTAATTACTCTCCCCTCCCCGATCATCAGGGTAAAACTATGGTTAACGCAGAAACTTTCATAAATAAAGATCTCAATTAGCAAAACCAGAATTTAATATCCACTGAAACAATACTTTCCTCTCTAAAGCTACCTTATTCTCTACTAAACACAGCAAATCAAGACTAATTTGTCTTTAAAACATGCCTGGTCAGTTGGCTCCAAACTGGCTGTGGAGGAATTCTTCAGAAGGCATCTCAGACTGAATTCCCCAAAGGGCTCTGGAGGCGGGGAAAGCCATGCCAAAGGCCTACCATCAGGTCCGTCTCTGGAGTTCTCCAAAATATCAAGATTTCTGTATGCGTCAGGAAACATTCTTTCCTATTTAGCTGCTAAGGCTGCTCAGAAAAGGAGAGTCTCAAATCTATGTAGGGACTAGGCAGAGAGAGAGAAAAAGATTCAATTCTACCCACAGGTGTGGTTTATCAAATTGCTGTAAATCACAATTAACTTGAAGGGAAGGGGAAAACACAGATCAAAATCAATGACTCCAGACTAAAACCATACAAATTATAACCATATTCACCAGTTCACTCGGTAAACAATCCTTTTGTTAACTTTTTACAAAGGCATCAGGTTTTCCATTCGGACTTTTAAATTTTTTACCCAGTTCAGTGGCATAATCTGAAATTTATCAGAGACCCATAGTGGTCAAAGTTCCTTCATATGAATCTTCTTGAAGATGAAGCACATTTGCAAAAGCATCAGAGTTAAACACCTGATTACAATTTACTTAATAAAGAAACTTGGTTATAATAACCAGAATTATGACTGGTTATAATCTTATAACCCTTAAAAACTGTAATCTCAGGTAAAAACCAAGAAGTAAGTAACTGTAAACTGTTTGTCATACCAGCACTTCCTGATTGGAAAACTTATGCTTTAGTCTAACTCCCCCAAGAAGGTAAGGTAGATAAACAGACTGCCCAGCAATTAATGTTCCAATATTTTATTCTCCTTGAAATGATCTAGATAGTCAATGAATTCTCTTCATTTCACTTAGTTTCAAGTTACCAAAATCTGGAGAGATTATTTTAGATAGTTCCCCAAACAATCATTCTTATAGAGTTTACCTAGAAGTTCATTTTCCCTCACTTGTAGAGATCACATTTGATTAAAGTTTCTGAGAGCCCAGGTGGATCATTTACATCTCAAAAGCACAAGAAAAGAAAGACCCATTCCCTCAGAGAATCTAGCTTAACCAAATATATAAAGGCTCACTTTGATTCAGCAGCAGAGACATTAGGGGAACGCTGGTCTTTAAATCTCTTGGCAGCCCCCATTTATCAAGGACAGCCACCACAGGGCCCCCATACTAATGGACAGCCACCTTGGGGATCACCTCTGGAACTTTTGGGCTTCCCTTGTGGCTCAGCTGGTAAAGAATCTGGCTGCAATATGGGAGACCTGGGTACAATCCCTGGGTTGGGAAGATCTCGTGGAGAAGGGAAAGGCTACCCACTCCAGTATTCTGGCCTGGAGAATTCCATGGACTGTATAGTCCATGTGGTTGCAAAGAGTCAGACATGACTAAGTGACTTTCACTTTTACATCACTTTCACTGGAACTTTTTGGCACCACGTTAGTGGACGGCTACACTGCAATTACTCCTGTAACTTTGGGGGTCCCACATATTAGTGGACAGTCACTCTGGGCTNATGACTAAGTGACTTTCGCTTTTACATCACTTTCACTGGAACTTTTTGGCACCACGTTAGTGGACGGCTACACTGCAATTACTCCTGTAACTTTGGGGGTCCCACATATTAGTGGACAGTCACTCTGGGCTAACCCCTGCAAACTTTCAGGCCCCAAATGTTAGTGGAGACCCCTGTAACTTTTCATTCCCGTCCGTCCTTCTTGACATCTTGGCGCTCACGGGAGTTTCTTCCTTTTCCTGGCTGGTCTACCACTGGAGGACTGCGGGTCCTGTGCTCAACCAACTTCAAGACCAAAGAAAGAACCCAGAGTCAGTGACAGAGATGTCACTGCTTTAATGAGGAGGGGGAGCTCGACAGTCTGAAGCAGGGTCTTGGAGCAACACCCCACTGTGTGTGTGGCAGACAGCAAGAAGGACACTACAGCAATCTCTGCTCAGGGGGAAGGGGAGATTGCCAATTACAGGTGGTATTGATATCAAGCTAGGCCGTCAGTTACCAAGGAAACCAGCAGAGGCGCTCACCCTTCAACACCCCTTTGCAAGAACAATCAACAGCTGGGATAAGTAGGTAGGTAGGTGTTTATTGATTAGGAAGGTCAGTCAGGTGAGTGGGTATAGGTGAAATAGGCACTGATCTGCCAGGGATGTGCAGAGATCAAGAGAACAGCCACCTTGAGTGGCCTGACCATACAGTAGGAAAATACCCCTTGATAATTCAGTGAACAAACTCTATACTGATATTTATGCAATGATCCACTATACATCAATGAAAATGGATGAGCTACCACAAAAGCAAAAATATGGATGAATCTCACAGTTGAATGAAAGAAGTCAGATCCAAAAGCTATAAATACAGCATGATAACAAATATACAAAAGTAACCTATGGTTTTAAAGTCCACTTGAGGGAAGAACATGGGATTTGTGGCTAAGAAAGGGCACAGGTTGGCTTTTGAAATGTACACAGGATTACATTTGTTGATCTGGGAGGTTACTGTGTCCCTCTGTGCTTATTCAACTATGTAGTTATTAGCACATTTTTCTCTAAGCATGTTGTGCTTTAATAAAAAATTTTTAAGCCAAAGTCAGCTTTTATATCTCATTTAGTGTTTTTGTTTTCCAGTGGAGAGGATGATCATGATAGCCCACAAGAAACGAAGTCTCTTCTTACTGTAATTTGAATGGATTTTTAAATATCACTTTACTGAAATGCTTTTTTAAAAAGCAAATCTCTTTTGTTTTATTAGATGGTGAACTCTTGAAAGTCAGCATTGCTGCCTTACTCTGCTCTTATTCAGCAGTGCCTAGAACAATTTCCCGTAAGTTATAGCTTTTCAGTAAATGATTGTTACATGAATGTTTGTCTCTTGAATTGGGGCTGTGAGAGGAATTTTATGCTCCACCTTTACAAAAATACTTTTTGACTGACTTAAGTCTTCTGACTTTCTTGCATAGCACCCAACTGAATGGGCCTTGGTTTAATCCCACTGAGGCTTTGGATTTGGGGGGCTTTGCACTGTCAGACCTAACTTTTTATGCTGGATCAAGATTCTGGTGGAACTTTCCATCATACTGAAATTGTTTCAGCCGTGGCAGTGTAACTTTGCAACCTAATTAATACCACCGGAGAAGGCAAGGTATAATCAGAGCCAGGNATAAAAAAATTTTAAGCCAAAGTCAGCTTTTATATCTCATTTAGTGTTTTTATTTGTTTTCCAGTGGAGAGGATGATCATGATAGCCCACAAGAAACAAAGTCTCTTCTTACTGCAATTTGAATGGATTTTTAAATATCACTTTACTGAAATGCTTTTTTAAAAAGCAAATCTCTTTTGTTTTATTAGATGGTGAACTCTTGAAAGTCAGCATTGCTGCCTTACTCTGCTCTTATTCAGCAGTGCCTAGAACAATTTCCCGTAAGTTATAGCTTTTCAGTAAATGATTGTTACATGAATGTTTGTCTCTTGAATTGGGGCTGTGAGAGGAATTTTATGCTCCACCTTTACAAAAATACTTTTTGACTGACTTAAGTCTTCTGACTTTCTTGCATAGCACCCAACTGAATGGGCCTTGGTTTAATCCCACTGAGGCTTTGGATTTGGGGGGCTTTGCACTGTCAGACCTAACTTTTTATGCTGGATCAAGATTCTGGTGGAACTTTCCATCATACTGAAATTGTTTCAGCCGTGGCAGTGTAACTTTGCAACCTAATTAATACCACCGGAGAAGGCAAGGTATAATCAGAGCCAGGAAAAAGCAATTGAATCAAGCTAAACATACTCAGCTTTTATATTAGCACCAAGTTTCAAGCTGGATGTCTCCCTGGGGATCAGCAACAGAGGAAACAGGTGGGGAGCATCAGCAAAACACTCTTGCTAGGTGTGTTTGATGCTGCCACTAGTTTGAATCAGCACAGCGTGTTCTGCTCCTAATATAATTATTGTACAATCATGTTGCATCAGGTTGAGACAACTCGACTACTGAATTGAAGGAGATTCACAAGTGAATGTGGGACAAGGTTTCTCTTTGCTGTGGTGAACTTGACACGGATCACCTATGTTGCACAACTTTGATTTTGTTTCTTCTCAGTATTTTGAAACTTCTCTGAAAGGTCTTCACTGTTGTCTCCTGTAAGCATGATTTCTCTTTTTCTCTCTCTTTCCTTCCTTCCCTCTTTCCCTCTAACTCTCTCTCTCTTTCTCTTTTTAGGTTCTTTAAAAATCACTGTGATGTCCACCTGATTATTGAATACTTTGGAGTTTACTTGTAAGGAGAGGTGTTTTTTGGCAGCTACTTCACTTTTTTGTTAATGTACATTTTATTTTCTTGGAATTTTTTTTAGACTACCCTGAAATTAGGGATAAATTTTTGGTTTGGAAAATGAAGAAAGGGCTAAATTGCAACTTTTGGCTACTCTTTCCAGGAGTGTTTAAATTGTTTTGGTAGATATCCCATCAGATTAGCCATCAAAATGCCAAAGAAAAGATGTGATTTACTTGTCTTGGAGGTTGCTGAAGGTTATTAATATTATAAAACCAATTTCAAACTGTATTTCACAGTCATATTAGTAATAAACAATAGAGCAGAACTCTTAAAGATTTGGCCTTAGGCAGCTCAGGATATGAGTTTAGCCATCACCAATTAATTTTTTCATCCATTCACTCATCACTCATAGTTACTAAATGCCTTTCTTTATTTGCTATTCACTAGGCTAGGAGGTACTATGAATACAGGGTTGAACAAAACCAAATATGGCACATTTTCTAACCCTTTTAAATTTCAGTTTTTCCCCTTGTAGAATGAGGATAACATTCACTGCATTGTCAGGAGAATTAAATGAGATAAAGCATCCAACATTACTGTGTGTCTGAACAATGCTCAGCAAATATTATTTGTCTTTATCGTATTTGTTAATATGCTGCATCCATGCTTTAGGGGTGTGGTAAATCAAATACATTGAATTCTCTTTAGTGTTTTCAGTTATTTCTGTAGTTTAGAATACTGCAGAATATAATTGTGGCAAGGATTTCTGCATTATAGCAATCTTCACAATGGGATTGTAATAAATTGGATAAGCCTCAAGATGACACTTTCCTTTGGCATTTAAGAGAAAGATTATGATCTTTTCTGTTCATTTATCCTTTCATTTGCTTACTGGAAGCTGATCACATCTGAAAGTTTCTCTTGTGTTCTTTAACTGGAATTTGTCTCGTATCTGATTTGCATTTGCCTTCCACCTAATTTTCCCAAGCCAGTTATAAAATATCTTATATTAAAAATGTTTTAATCTGCCTTGATGAGAATTTAGAGAAGGAAGTTGATCACATTTATAAACACATTGGCAGGCTGCTTTCATGTGGATGCCTTCCAGAGCATTGCTCTTTCTCTTCCTCTCTCTCCTTCCCCCGTCTCTTTGTGTTATTGTCAAGCTCAGCCCTGAACTTTTGCTGTGTCTTCAATTCCAGAACTGCAAAGGTTAAACTTTTCAGTCATTATTGGAACAGAAGAGTCAAATCATGGCTTTCTTTTCTTATCCTTAATAATTTTTATTGAGTTGCAGCCAAATATATCCATAGCTTGCAGCTAAATCCCTCACTTATACCAATGTGCCTTTAACATAACCTTTTCAATATATTGCTTCAGCCTCTAAAATCAACTTCATAAATTGCCATTGTTTCTTAATGTCTTGACCTTGTCTGTCCCTCTCAAAATACTTTGTC
>SJYW01043049.1:9559-28069 GCA_006410735.1 Raphicerus campestris | reverse complement strand
GGCTCCTCAGAGACAGGGAATGAGTCTATTATAGCACCTAGTAGAGGCTCTAAAACCAAAAACACTTCTTGCAAGAGTAAGTGAATTCATGGGTGATGCCACTTTCCTTCTCCTACTGTCCACTCTCTCCAAAGCTGTAAGTGACCCATACCTAAAGAGTACAGGAATTCTCTTGAAGTTACAAAGTGGTTCAACCCCTCACGCACTGTGTACTGTGCTAGATGGTGTCATAGAAAAGAAAGACAAGAGCTAAAGTCTGTAAGATTTAAAATACAGATTACTGTAATGATAGAGGGAAATGTCACAGTTTTGTACAAAATGAATTGCCCAATAAATAACAAAGGTCAGAGAAGGGAGAGAGAGCTAATTCTGGCCACACTTCTAGGTACTAAATATAGATGCTACAGAGAAATGGGGAAAGGCAAGGAATATTCTGGGAGTTGGGCAGTACAGCATGGTGGTTAAGGAAAGAATCTTTAATCCAGGTAGGCAGTGATCTGAATCTAAATCCTGCAGTTATCTAATCATGTAACCTTAGACAATTTACTCAATCTACTACTAAATTTCCTCTTTGGTAAAATGGACATAAAAATAATAGCCAACTCGGCTGAATGCTCACTGTGTGCTAAGCAAAGTAGAAATCCTTATATGAATTAACTCATTTAATCCTCACAAAGTCCAGCAGCTAGATATCATTAACGGATATCGTTCCTACAAATTGCTTAGATTAAGACAGAACATATGGTAACCAAGAGGACATGACTATCATTATATAATTATCACTATTCTGATGATAATTAAAATGAGGTACATAGAGGCATGTGATTTGATAGAGAGCACACAAATTATAACTAACAGAGGTAGGATTAGAATCAGAAAGTTTTTATAGAGATCCAGAAATTTCATAGTATGGGCTTTATTAAAAACCTAAAAGCCCTGGTATGTGGTTGACAATTCCTTAAGCACACAGAAACCCTTAAATGTTAGTGACTGATTCTATTACTTCAGAGCAGACAAGAATTATACTATTCTTGAAGACAGATACAATTCATTCATTTACTTACCTGAAAGTTAGAGAATATCTACATATACTTGGCACTGAACTCAGTTCTGGGGTCATAAGTATAAAGAATGGTCCCTGCCCACAAGTTGCCTATAGTATATAAAGGAAATTAAATTCATAAATAACTAACTGAAGTATTCTAAGAAGTGTTCTTCAGAAATAATGATAAATTACACCTACCTTGATAAATTGTCATGAGAATTAAGTTGACATGTGTCAAATACTTGGACTTGTACCTGGAATGTGGTATTTGGAATGAATGCACTAGTTATTATTGGCTTTATTGCTATTATAATGCCCTGAGTAATGGTATGCTGCTGCTGCTGCTGCTGCTACTAAGTCACTTCAGTCGTGTCCAACTCTGTGCGACCCCACAGATGGCAGCCCACCAGGCTCCCCCGTCCCTGCGATTCTCCAGGCAAGAACACTGGAGTGGGTTGTCATTTCCTTCTCCAGAGTAATGGTATAGCCATAAAGAAAAACAGAGCAAAAGCAGTAAATTGATGGCCTGTTAGCCAAATCAAATCCAGTTCCAGGTAGTGTTGTGGTAAAGAATCTGCCTGCCAATGCAGGAGATGCAGGTTTATTCCTTGGATTGGGAAGATCCCCTGGAGAAGGAAATGGCACTCCGTTACAGTATTCTTGCCTGGAAAACCTCGTGGACAGAGGAGTCTGGCTAGCTACAGTCCATAGGGTTGCAGAGTCAGACATGACTGAGCAGACACACGGCACTACCAGCCAAATCTAACTCCCAGTTTCGTTTCGTTTGGTTCACACTGATTTGTCGGTTGGTTCGTTAGTGGATTCATTGGTTGGGTTATTTACTTATTTATATGAATAAGTTGCCAAATTTAAAAATTAGAATATATGTAAGATCTAGATTTCTAGTATTTTCTGAAAAAAATCAAAATATGAGAGCACATTTCTGCCTGGCCAACACTAGCAAGAGGCAGGATTTAACCAGCTCAAGACCTGGACGTCCTTAACCCAGTGTATGGTATAGAGACCAACTTGGAAGCAGAGATCCAGGACTCCATTTGCACAACACCTTGCAAACAAGGAATGATATAAAATGCTAGCTTGAGGACTTCAGAAATCCCTCTATAGATTTATACATTTCCTAAAAATTTATTTATAAGATTTTGGTCACTGTTATTGCTAAAGCTATAAGGAAGTGGAAATCACGTACTGACAACGTTTCATAATGCAACAAATAGGCAAACCAGAGAACAGGAAGCCTAAATTCTCACTTTAAAAACAAAAAGAGGTTCTTCAGTAAGTTAAAAAATTATCATCTAATTCCATTCCTAAGTAGACACATAAGCAACATAAAACAGCCAACTAAATAAGAACTTGCACAAAAATGTTCATAGCAGGACTATTCATGGTAATCAAAATGTGGGTACAACCCAACCTTCCATCAACTGATGGACAGATAAAATGCAGTATATCTATACAATGGACCATATGATTCAGCCATACAAAGAAATGAAGTATGGATACACGCTACATCACAAAAGAACTTTGAATACTTCCTGCATGAAAGAAGCCAGACACAAAAGGCCACATATTATATGATTCCATTTATATGAAATAGCCAGAATACGCAAATTAATAGGGACAGAAATACAAAGCAAGTTAGTAGTAGCTGAAGACTGGAGGAAGGAGAAATGAAGAGTGACTGTGTTAATTGATGCATGATTCCTTTCCCTTTGGAGTGATGAAAATGTTCTGGAACTAGAGTGACGGTAGTTACAAAACACTGTGAATGTTCTAAAAGCCACTGGATTTTATACTTTAAAGAGGTTAAAATGGCAAATATTATGTGTATTCCAGAATGATTTTTTAAAGGCATTATCTACAGGACTTAGGTTCTCTAAATGCACAGTATTTGTTCTCTTTCATCAAAGTTATCTTTGCTCAGTAAGCTTCTCTTACATAAGTGGATGGCTTAATCAGGACTATGTGAATGAATATCAAACAATTATTGAGTGAAAGAAAGCATGACCTGATTGAAATGAGCTGTTGTCATATTAACTAATAATATTTTCTGACCAAGAAACCATTTGGATATGTTTGCCATTATAAGTGCACAAATGAATTCATTAAACCAGAGGACTTCTAACCTTTCTCCTAAAGATGTAACAATGAGCAATCACATCTCCAGAACCTTTTCTAACATAGGCAGTGAGTCTCAAATGGGCAGAGATGCCTGCCAAAAAAGCAGGTGGCATTTGTTTACGCTTTACTTATAGCATCACAAAATAAAAGCAATATCTGAAGGGTTCTGGGCTTGATTTTCCTAAGGATCATTCCTCTCTACATTAACAGCCTCTTTCTGTTTAAAAATGACTTTCCTATAATCCTGTGTCTACTCTTTTTTCTATGAAATATCCCCATGTTTTTCAACTCTTTCTTTCTGTGCTATGGTTTTCATAGCATTAAACAAACTTCACACCCTTCCTGGGATGCTTTCTCATTTGTTAATGTCCTCAGGAACAGCATCAAAAACTAGGCTCAGAGTTCCAAATTCAGTCCACAAAAGTGCCAGAGAAGGATTTCCAGAGTTCTAAAATCCACACTTCTATGAATACAGTTTATATTAATATTTGATTTGCGGAACAGCATGTTATTTGGTCTCCTATTGGGCTTATTGCCAATGAAAACTTGGAGATGGCTGCAAATGAAGTTTTTCAAAAAGTTTAAGGGGGAGACATAGTCATACCATTATACAGTAGAAGAGGGATAGGGAGTAGGAACAGGGAAATTGGGTCTGAAGAGGCTGGTAAAGATATGTGATGTAAGTGATATGAGTATCTTTCTCTGCCTGACTCACTTCACTNCGGCCTCCAATGCGGGAGACCCCGGTTCAATCCCTGGGTTGGGAAGATCCCCTGGAGAAGGAAATGGTAACCCACTCCAGTATTCTTGCCTGGAAAACCCCAAGGACTGTAGCCTACCAGGCTTCTCCGTCCATGGGGTCACAAAGAGTCGGACACGACTGAGCGACTTCACTTTCACAGACCTCTCTTACATGGTTAACGACCTAGGAATTTACAGGACACACGTTGTAGAAATATGTGGGACAGAATGGGTTTTTGTTGGAACAAAAAGATTGCTCAAACTGAAGACTAATAAATATGAAAAAATAGCATGTCATTTAAATGCTTGACAAATATTAAAATTATTTTTAAGAAACTTTAGCCCATTTTAAATGCTTGTTTTTATTTCTTCAAGGAGATGCTTCTATCTTATAATTGGAAAGACTACCTTATAATTTAATAAATTTTATCTTTAATAGAGTTCACATGTACTTCATTTAAATATTCTCATTCTCAATTCTGCCTCATCGCTCTTAATAACATTTCATTGTATTACATAAAATATTTTTTCCTCCTCAATATTCAGCATCTTCAGACAATATGAAAGAGTCATTAACTCCCTCTTTAGTTTCCGTTCAGTCAAGCTGTGTGCAATTAGCTCCTCTAATCTTTTCTCTCCATAATCCTCTCCATTCTCTTGATCAGTTTGTGCAGTCTGCAGTTTTCTTTTTTAATTCACTGTCATTTGTTGAGCTGCATCACATGTGGCTTTATAGGTTCAGTACAAAAACTATGTACAACACATTTGATTAACTACCCTGCAGAATACCCATGGGGAATTCAGAGCTCCAGCAGGTTTATATGACATATTTCACATGGAACCTGCAGGCTATTTGGTATATAAAACAACTAAGATCAAAGGTCAGAATTGTCAAGCTCCTGTCAGCAACAGGGTCACCTATGCAACCATGATCCAATCAGAAGGAGTTTTTAACCAAAAAGGAAAAGTGATATTTTAACCAGAAATAATAGCTGTCCACACCCAAGTCCACTAAGAAAGTTTTAAATGGAGATGAGAACGACCAAGACCAAAAGAAGACAGAGGCTGAGAGACACAGACAACTCAGACAAAGAATGCTCCAAGCACACATTTTAATTTTTCATTCTGTTTGAGGTGAAGCAATATGCAGTATATGAGAAAGATATGCAAGCTGCCTGGTTACAAAATTCATCACACTTTTGATCATCATTCTGATCTGAATGTACCTGTGGCCAGGCTCCTCAGAGACAGGGAATGAGTCTATTATAGCACCTAGTAGAGGCTCTAAAACCAAAAACACTTCTTGCAAGAGTAAGTGAATTCATGGGTGATGCCACTTTCCTTCTCCTACTGTCCACTCTCTCCAAAGCTGTAAGTGACCCATACCTAAAGAGTACAGGAATTCTCTTGAAGTTACAAAGTGGTTCAACCCCTCACGCACTGTGTACTGTGCTAGACTGTGTCATAGAAAAGAAAGACAAGAGCTAAAGTCTGTAAGATTTAAAATACAGATTACTGTAATGATAGAGGGAAATGTCACAGTTTTGTACAAAATGAATTGCCCAATAAATAACAAAGGTCAGAGAAGGGAGAGAGAGCTAATTCTGGCCACACTTCTAGGTACTAAATATAGATGCTACAGAGAAATGGGGAAAGGCAAGGAATATTCTGGGAGTTGGGCAGTACAGCATGGTGGTTAAGGAAAGAATCTTTAATCCAGGTAGGCAGTGATCCGAATCTAAATCCTGCAGTTATCTAATCATGTAACCTTAGACAATTTACTCAATCTACTACTAAATTTCCTCTTTGGTAAAATAGACATAAAAATAATAGCCAACTCAGCTGAATGCTCACTGTGTGCTAAGCAAAGTAGAAATCCTTACATGAATTAACTCATTTAATCCTCACAAAGTCCAGCAGCTAGATATCATTAACGGATATCGTTCCTACAAATTGCTTAGATTAAGACAGAACATATGGTAACCAAGAGGACATGACTATCATTATATAATTATCACTATTCTGATGATAATTAAAATGAGGTACATAGAGGCATGTGATTTGATAGAGAGCACACAAATTATAACTAACAGAGGTAGGATTAGAATCAGAAAGTTTTTATAGAGATCCAGAAATTTCATAGTATGGGCTTTATTAAAAACCTAAAAGCCCTGGTATGTGGTTGACAATTCCTTAAGCACACAGAAACCCTTAAATGTTAGTGACTGATTCTATTACTTCAGAGCAGACAAGAATTATACTATTCTTGAAGACAGATACAATTCATTCATTTACTTAACTGAAAGTTAGAGAATATCTACATATACTTGGCACTGAACTCAGTTCTGGGGTCATAAGTATAAAGAATGGTCCCTGCCCACAAGTTGCCTATAGTATATAAAGGAAATTAAATTCATAAATAACTAACTGAAGTATTCTAAGAAGTGTTCTTCAGAAATAATGATAAATTACACCTACCTTGATAAATTGTCATGAGAATTAAGTTGACATGTGTCAAATACTTGGACTTGTACCTGGAATGTGGTATTTGGAATGAATGCACTAGTTATTATTGGCTTTATTGCTATTATAATGCCCTGAGTAATGGTATGCTGCTGCTGCTGCTGCTGCTACTAAGTCACTTCAGTCGTGTCCAACTCTGTGCGACCCCACAGATGGCAGCCCACCAGGCTCCCCCGTCCCTGCGATTCTCCAGGCAAGAACACTGGAGTGGGTTGTCATTTCCTTCTCCAGAGTAATGGTATAGCCATAAAGAAAAACAGAGCAAAAGCAGTAAATTGATGGCCTGTTAGCCAAATCAAATCCAGTTCCAGGTAGTGTTGTGGTAAAGAATCTGCCTGCCAATGCAGGAGATGCAGGTTTATTCCTTGGATTGGGAAGATCCCCTGGAGAAGGAAATGGCACTCCGTTACAGTATTCTTGCCTGGAAAACCTCGTGGACAGAGGAGTCTGGCTAGCTACAGTCCATAGGGTTGCAGAGTCAGACATGACTGAGCAGACACACGGCACTACCAGCCAAATCTAACTCCCAGTTTCATTTCGTTTGGTTCACACTGATTTGTCGGTTGGTTCATTAGTGGGTTCATTGGTTGGGTTATTTACTTATTTATATGAATAAGTTGCCAAATTTAAAAATTAGAATATATGTAAGATCTAGATTTCTAGTATTTTCTGAAAAAAATCAAAATATGAGAGCACATTTCTGCCTGGCCAACACTAGCAAGAGGCAGGATTTAACCAGCTCAAGACCTGGACGTCCTTAACCCAGTGTATGGTATAGAGACCAACTTGGAAGCAGAGATCCAGGACTCCATTTGCACAACACCTTGCAAACAAGGAATGATATAAAATGCTAGCTTGAGGACTTCAGAAATCCCTCTATAGATTTATACATTTCCTAAAAATTTATTTATAAGATTTTGGTCACTGTTATTGCTAAAGCTATAAGGAAGTGGAAATCACGTACTGACAACGTTTCATAATGCAACAAATAGGCAAACCAGAGAACAGGAAGCCTAAATTCTCACTTTAAAAACAAAAAGAGGTTCTTCAGTAAGTTAAAAAATTATCATCTAATTCCATTCCTAAGTAGACACATAAGCAACATAAAACAGCCAACTAAATAAGAACTTGCACAAAAATGTTCATAGCAGGACTATTCACGGTAATCAAAATGTGGGTACAACCCAACCTTCCATCAACTGATGGACAGATAAAATGCAGTATATCTATACAATGGACCATATGATTCAGCCATACAAAGAAATGAAGTATGGATACACGCTACATCACAAAAGAACTTTGAATACTTCCTGCATGAAAGAAGCCAGACACAAAAGGCCACATATTATATGATTCCATTTATATGAAATAGCCAGAATACGCAAATTAATAGGGACAGAAATACAAAGCAAGTTAGTAGTAGCTGAAGACTGGAGGAAGGAGAAATGAAGAGTGACTGTGTTAATTGATGCATGATTCCTTTCCCTTTGGAGTGATGAAAATGTTCTGGAACTAGAGTGACAGTAGTTACAAAACACTGTGAATGTTCTAAAATCCACTGGATTTTATACTTTAAAGAGGTTAAAATGGTAAATATTATGTGTATTCCAGTATAATTTTTTAAAGGCATTATCTACAGGACTTAGGTTCTCTAAATGCACAGTATTTGTTCTCTTTCATCAAAGTTATCTTTGCTCAGTAAGCTTCTCTTACATAAGTGGATGGCTTAATCAGGACTATGTGAATGAATATCAAACAATTTTTGAGTGAAAGAAAGCATGACCTGATTGAAATGAGCTGTTGTCATATTAACTAATAATATTTTCTGACCAAGAAACCATTTGGATATGTTTGCCATTATAAGTGCACAAATGAATTCATTAAACCAGAGGACTTCTAACCTTTCTCCTAAAGATGTAACAATGAGCAATCACATCTCCAGAACCTTTTCTAACATAGGCAGTGAGTCTCAAATGGGCAGAGATGCCTGCCAAAAAAGCAGGTGGCATTTGTTTACGCTTTACTTATAGCATCACAAAATAAAAGCAATATCTGAAGGGTTCTGGGCTTGATTTTCCTAAGGATCATTCCTCTCTACATTAACAGCCTCTTTCTGTTTAAAAATGACTTTCCTATAATCCTGTGTCTACTCTTTTTTCTATGAAATATCCCCATGTTTTTCAACTCTTTCTTTCTGTGCTATGGTTTTCATAGCATTAAACAAACTTCACACCCTTCCTGGGATGCTTTCTCATTTGTTAATGTCCTCAGGAACAGCATCAAAAACTAGGCTCAGAGTTCCAAATTCAGTCCACAAAAGTGCCAGAGAAGGATTTCCAGAGTTCTAAAATCCACACTTCTATGAATACAGTTTATATTAATATTTGATTTGCGGAACAGCATGTTATTTGGTCTCCTATTGGGCTTATTGCCAATGAAAACTTGGAGATGGCTGCAAATGAAGTTTTTCAAAAAGTTTAAGGGGGAGACATAGTCATACCATTATACAGTAGAAGAGGGATAGGGAGTAGGAACAGGGAAATTGGGTCTGAAGAGGCTGGTAAAGATATGTGATATAAGTGATATGAGTATCTTTCTCTGCCTGACTCACTTCACTAAGCATAATACCCTTCAGGTCTTTCCATGTTGCAAATGTCATATTTTCCTTCTTTTTATGACTGAATAGCATTCCATTGAATATATATAGATATACACATCTTTATCCATTTGTCTAAAATATATACTTGGATTGCTTCTGTATTTTGGCTATTTTAAATAACACTGTTATGAACACTGAGGTGTTCAGTGTATCATTTTGAATTAGTGTTCAAAATGTATCATTCAAATCACCATTCAAAATGTATCATTTTGAATTAGTGTTTTTCCTTTATTTGGTTATATATCTACGAGTGGAATTGCTGGATCATAGGGTAATCCATGTTTAGTTTTTAAGGAAACGCTATACCATTTTCCACAGTCAATAAATCAATTAACATTTCTATCAGTGTTGCACAAGGGCTCTGTTTCCTCCACATCTTCACCAACATTGCTGACTTGTGGTCTTTTTAATATCAGCCATTCTGAAAGGTATGAGGTGATATCACACCAATGTTGTGATTTGCATTTTTCTGATGATTAAGCAATGGTGAGCATCTTTTCNCTGTTTCCACTGTTTCCCCATCTATTTGCCATGAAGTGATGGGACCAGATGCCATAATCTTAGTTTTCTGAATGCTGAGCTTTAAGCCAACTTTTTCACTCTCCTCTTTCACTTTCATTAAGAGGCACTTTAGTTCTTCTTCACTTTCTGCCAGATTCACTTTCTTTGATATTAACATTTCTGTTATTTTCATGCCTAGATCCAAGCCATTTTCAGATTCTTTTATTCTAAGTCACAAAATTAACAATTTTTTTTCATTAATACATGTGGCATTCACAGATAGATTTCAGTAAGGCCAAAACCTAATTCTAATGTACATACACGTTGTGAGAAAAGATTGAAAAAAAATAAAAATATATCACCATTACACATTCCAAGTTGTAGTTCTTTTCAGAGAAGAGAAAATATACATACTTACATTTACAATCTGAGAGTGTTTTATTTATGTAATAAAAATCACAGGTGAGGAGATACAGTGCAGTTTTAAAGTACTGAAGGGGGCGTTAAGTTTACATGGTGTAAATTACATCAAAGGAAAAGAGAAGTGTTAGATTCATATAACATAGTTTTCCTTTGCATTACCATGAAAATGAGGAAAATAACGACAACGCCTAGAAAATTCTAGAAAGCCAATGATTCTTTTTCATAGAAGATGAATGTTCCATGATATTGCTGTGATTAATCAAATAGATAATACTTTATTTGCATTTGTCTGGTAGGGTACTGGAATTATTTTTTAGTAGATATTTGTATAGATAGGAACAGGAAGTAGCCAGCAGCACTGCCTCCTTCCCTTGAGTCCACAAACAACCACAGAGAGAACAGTCAGAAGCTGGAAGAGATCAGAGAAAGCAAATGAGTTCTGCCCTCAGAATGCACAGTCGACTTAAATCAAATTCTGGTCACGTAGTCCAAAGCTCAGACCTGCTTTGGTTTAATCAGCTTCCAAATATTCGAGTACAGCCATGTGGATTCAGGCCCCTCCATGCATAATTTATTCCCCCTAAATTAGATCTTGTTTATTTCCCTTTGTTTGACACATTATATTGAACGCTGCAATGGTGAGACTACAGTGCTGCAACAGATTTATGGATGTACGTGTCTCTGTGTGTAATTAGAGTGTTCACACACATAGCCCATGTTAAGGCATGCCATTTCCTCCTGGCACATGATGTATGCAGAACAGGATTGGATTATAAGCAGGTTGGATTTCAGGTTCCTCTATTTTGGCAAGTAATTTGGACACTGTGTTGCTGAAAATGGGGCTTACCTGCCCTTAGTAGAAGTGGATGGATCTTGAAGATTCTGCACTTAACACCTTCCTAGGTTGTGAGCAAGATCTGCATGAATTCTGAAGTCCTGCAGTGAGGATTCTATGAGAGCTACTCTACCAGCTCAGCAGTGCCCAAGATTCAAAACCCTAGGATTCTGAGCACATTCTTTTCAGTGCTTTCAAGAAAATTCTGAAAAAAAAAATAAATTCTGGCAAAAATATAATTGCTATCTCTCTGCTTTCTGTCTTCTGTTGAGGAAAGTATGAAATTCTAGAATGTAAGGGGCTAGAGGGACAAGCACTATGGGAAATCCTAAATCACACTGTCATTTTTATGATACATGAGGTTAAAGTGTCAGAAATCCCATAGCCAAACTATGGACCAGAGAAAATTCGTTTAATTTCGCCACCTGGTAAGTGGCCCACAGAAATGGGATTTGTCTGAATTCTATCCATGGCTTTTAATATGATTAAAATACCATTAAAATAACAGCTTAGGAAAAATAAGTTCAAATTTTTTTCAAGAATGGCTTGGAAGTGGCAACATTATTTATGGAAAGCATTATGGCTGTCTGTAATGTACGTACTTGGCCTCGTAGTTTTCTCTGTGCATTCCTGATGTTGTAAAAAGAGAACCTGGTTTTCTGAGGTGAGGATATTTATAGTTTGGCATCATCAAAAAGCAATTCCTTGCTTATTTGGGATGTGGAGCCCAGCTGGGTCTCCCTTGTGACTCATTCTATATTCACCCGAGCTCTCTGCCTGCCTGCCGGCACAGCACTCTCATGAATCCTTAATTCCATTTGAACTCAGCGATGCCAGAGTCACTTTCCATCAACCCACCCACTCAGCTGGATTCCGCCAGCCTTTTCTGTGTAAAGCATCACATTCCCATTCTAAGATTGATTAGGTGTTGGGCCACCATCACAAAGATGAAGGAAGGAGGTCAAAGTCAGCACCAGTGCTAAGACCCAATAGCATCGTGATCTCCTCTGACCTCTAGAGCTGACAATAGTGACATTTTCTGGAATTTACCTACATAAACCCTGTGGTTTGTTGAATCAGTCATATCCATACTTCATCACTAATGATGAAATGAAATATCAGTGATGTGTTACTCTCACTGTCTATCTGCATAGCTTAACAATTAAAACCAAGATGACGTGATGAGGTCAGGTCAGACGGTATCATGGCACCTTTCGCATTTTCCTGCTTTGTTCATCTCTGGGGTGATAAGGCGGGCATAGCTGGAGTGCTGGCCAGAAGTCTGATGGGAAGTGCAACCCTAGATTCTAGCAACTGCAAGATAGACAGCCTAAATATTCTCAGGGGTCAGAAGCAGAGAGACGCAGAGAGATCAGAGAGCAAGCTCAAAATACACCCTTATATCCACAGACAAGTGCAGAACTCAAACCGTGTGACCAAGCTAGAGGCTGAGGCGTAATATGGGGACATAGACTCAGCAGAAGAGCAAGGGCAAGGGCGGGGAAGCTGTATTAAGAAGACAGTTCCCAGGAACTGGGCTGGCACAATGGTGGCTTTTTTTTTTTTTTTAAGAATCATAAAGTAAAGGGTTGGCAAAGTGCCAAGTATTGGAAAGACTGAAAATTTATTTAGAGAGCTTTGGATTATTTGAGTTCTTCCTCATGGACATTNAGTTCCCAGGAACTGGGCTGGCACAATGGTGGCTTTTTTTTTTTTTTTAAGAATCATAAAGTAAAGGGTTGGCAAAGTGCCAAGTATTGGAAAGACTGAAAATTTATTTAGAGAGCATTGGATTATTTGAGTTCTTCCTCATGGACATTGAAGAGTTGAAGTTAGAAATAGTCAAATGTGGTCCCTGCCATAGAGGTTCCTCATTGGCAAGTGGAGACAGGAATATAAATAAAAACTTAAATACTCACAGGATTGCTGAAAAGTAATATTCTCATTCTACCAGGAGGGTAGTAATAGTAGCCAGCATTTACTGAAAACTCACCATATACTGGAGAAGGCAATGGCACCTTGCCATTTGGTACTCTTGCCTGGAAAATCTCATAAACAGAGGAGCCTGACCAAGCTGCAGCCTATGAGGTCGCTAAGAGTTGGACATGACTGAGCGACTTCACTTTCACTTTTCACTTTCATGCATTAGAGAAGGAAATGGCAACACACTCCAGTGTTCTTGCCTGGAGAATCTCAGGGATGGGGGAGGCTGGTGGGCTGCCGTCTATGGGGTCACATAGAGTCGGACACGACTGAAGCGACTTAGCAGCATCAGCAGTTAGCAGCACCATATACCAGGTACTATTTTCGATACTTTATATATATATCAACTCCTGATTAGCTGCTCTGTTTTTACAAAACAAAGAAATAGAGGCTAAGAAAGGTTAACCAATAATCACCTAAGGCTGCAAAGCTAATCAGTGGTTAAGTTTGCTTCTGACTTACAGCTTGACCATTACACTAGTCTGTTCTGGGAGACACATTTAAAAACAAACAAAATAAAACAAACAAACAAACAAAAACCACTTTGAAATATGTGGAACTTAGCAGAGTGCCAAGAACAGTATGGAGGCTGGAATCCATGAGTTATGAGCCAAGTTCCTCTTGTCCCTTTCCAGTGAGAATGTTGAGATTCAACATCAGGGCTTGAGCAGGAGGCACGTGGTGTGCTTTCAGGTATGGATGAGGAGTGGGGCAGTAGTGGACTGTTTTGCTTGGAGTAGAAGGAAGAACGCTTTGTCTGTGGATTCCTGAAACACTTACTCTCTGTTCTGGATGCTAGTTTCCTCTGACAGCAAACTGAAAATCTTGGAGTAACCAATAAACCCTGGATAAGCCTACCAATGAACAACAAAAACAAAAATGAAAGCATCTAACAACTGGTTAGTTTTATGGAAAAAAAAAAAAAAAAAACCAAACAACCTCATAGGACTCCACACATTTTAAAGTTTGTCATGTGGAAGAGAAAATAAAAGACAATTTGCTCCATACATCTCTAAAGGATGCCACTGGGCCCAATGATGGGAAATAATAGAAGGTGATCGCAGCTTGATAGTTAATTTTCCCCAGCAACTTAAGCTAGTAAAGTGGGATGTCTTTATTACTAGAGTCATTTATGTGGATATTGTGTCACTTTTTGTTGAGAGTGGTATGAATAGCTTTCAAACTAGAAGGTTCAAGAGTCTCTCTTGTACTGCTTGCTGAAAATGTTCATAGCTGGGCTTGGCATCCAGAGATTCTGATTCAGTAGGTACCAGGAATCTCTTGTTTTTGATAAGTAAACTAGAAGATTCTGATGCAGGTGATAAATATTAACCTGAAAACTACAAACAGGGTTTCTAACTTTTAGAGAAGTTAGAGTACATGACTAGAGTACCCTCCAGCTCTGTATCCAGTCCTTGACTATCTCTACCCAAGAATTCCTATTTTTCATAAGTCTCTAACACATAATTTGATAGTTAGATGCTGATATTTTGTCTTCCTCTTCTAATTAATTTCCTCTTCAAACCAATATCTCCTGAGCATCTACTACGTGTCAGAAGCTGCTATTGGCACTAGGGAAAGATAGTAGAACAAAGCACCCTGTCATAGTGCAGCAGCTATCTAATGAAGGAGAAAAGGAAATAAAGTAAGTTACTCTATAAATGTTTCCTCTATATAGGATCACATGAGCTCTTGCGAGGAATGGCTCCGGCTTATTTAGCAAATCATACAATGTCTAGAATAATGCCATGCAAAACTAGGNCACAATGGTGGCTTTTTTTTTTTTTTTAAGAATCATAAAGTAAAGGGTTGGCAAAGTGCCAAGTATTGGAAAGACTGAAAATTTATTTAGAGAGCTTTGGATTATTTGAGTTCTTCCTCATGGACATTGAAGAGTTGAAGTTAGAAATAGTCAAATGTGGTCCCTGCCATAGAGGTTCCTCATTGGCAAGTGGAGACAGGAATATAAATAAAAACTTAAATACTCACAGGATTGCTGAAAAGTAATATTCTCATTCTACCAGGAGGGTAGTAATAGTAGCCAGCATTTACTGAAAACTCACCATATACTGGAGAAGGCAATGGCACCTTGCCATTTGGTACTCTTGCCTGGAAAATCTCATAAACAGAGGAGCCTGACCAAGCTGCAGCCTATGAGGTCGCTAAGAGTTGGACATGACTGAGCGACTTCACTTTCACTTTTCACTTTCATGCATTAGAGAAGGAAATGGCAACACACTTCAGTGTTCTTGCCTGGAGAATCTCAGGGATGGGGGAGGCTGGTGGGCTGCCGTCTATGGGGTCACATAGAGTCGGACACGACTGAAGCGACTTAGCAGCATCAGCAGTTAGCAGCACCATATACCAGGTACTATTTTCGATACTTTATATATATATCAACTCCTGATTAGCTGCTCTGTTTTTACAAAACAAAGAAATAGAGGCTAAGAAAGGTTAACCAATAATCACCTAAGGCTGCAAAGCTAATCAGTGGTTAAGTTTGCTTCTTACAGCTTGACCATTACACTAGTCTGTTCTGGGAGACACATTTAAAAACAAACAAAATAAAACAAACAAACAAAAAAAACCACTTTGAAATATGTGGAACTTAGCAGAGTGCCAAGAACAGTATGGAGGCTGGAATCCATGAGTTATGAGCCAAGTTCCTCTTGTCCCTTTCCAGTGAGAATGTTGAGATTCAACATCAGGGCTTGAGCAGGAGGCACGTGGTGTGCTTTCAGGTATGGATGAGGAGTGGGGCAGTAGTGGACTGTTTTGCTTGGAGTAGAAGGAAGAACGCTTTGTCTGTGGATTCCTGAAACACTTACTCTCTGTTCTGGATGCTAGTTTCCTCTGACAGCAAACTGAAAATCTTGGAGTAACCAATAAACCCTGGATAAGCCTACCAATGAACAACAAAAACAAAAATGAAAGCATCTAACAACTGGTTAGTTTTATGGAAAAAAAAAACAAACAAACCAAACAACCTCATAGGACTCCACACATTTTAAAGTTTGTCATGTGGAAGAGAAAATAAAAGACAATTTGCTTCATACATCTCTAAAGGATGCTACTGGGCCCAATGATGGGAAATAATAGAAGGTGATCGCAGCTTGATAGTTAATTTTCCCCAGCAACTTAAGCTAGTAAAGTGGGATGTCTTTATTACTAGAGTCATTTATGTGGATATTGTGTCACTTTTTGTTGAGAGTGGTATGAATAGCTTTCAAATTAGAAGGTTCAAGAGTCTCTCTTGTACTGCTTGCTGAAAATGTTCATAGCTGGGCTTGGCATCCAGAGATTCTGATTCAGTAGGTACCAGGAATCTCTTGTTTTTGATAAGTAAACTAGAAGATTCTGATGCAGGTGATAAATATTAACCTGAAAACTACAAACAGGGTTTCTAACTTTTAGAGAAGTTAGAGTACATGACTAGAGTACCCTCCAGCTCTGTATCCAGTCCTTGACTATCTCTACCCAAGAATTCCTATTTTTCATAAGTCTCTAACACATAATTTGATAGTTAGATGCTGATATTTTGTCTTCCTCTTCTAATTAATTTCCTCTTCAAACCAATATCTCCTGAGCATCTACTACGTGTCAGAAGCTGCTATTGGCACTAGGGAAAGATAGTAGAACAAAGCACCCTGTCATAGTGCAGCAGCTATCTAATGAAGGAGAAAAGGAAATAAAGTAAGTTACTCTATAAATGTTTCCTCTATATAGGATCACATGAGCTCTTGCGAGGAATGGCTCCGGCTTATTTAGCAAATCATACAATGTCTAGAATAATGCCATGCAAAACTAGGAAATCAAAAATACACTTAAAATACTCAGTGATACATTAAAATAGGGATAGATTTGAAGAAAAACTATAAAAACATATTTTTCTACCACAAATAGAGCTAATCTCACTGGTTTAACTGAGGATTTTTTGTGCTTTATATGGATAATGTTTGTAAGGCAGTGGACTTTTGTTGGCTTTAATAGAAAGTGTATCCAGAAAAAAATGACACAGACTTCTCAGGGTTTGGAAGGTCTCAAATACCTTTGGAAGACATTTGGGAGAAAATAAAGTGGATGAGGGGACAGGACATGCCATGGTGTAGGACACCAGTCAGCAAAATTTTTTATATACATAAAAGATCAGATAATTAAATACTTTCAGTTTTTTTGAGTCATGAGGTCTCTATTACAACTACTTAGTTATGCCACGGTAGCATAAATGACACTACAGGCAATATGTAAATGAATGAACATATTTTAAGATAATTTCTTATATAAATAAGTGATAAACTAGATATAGCCCTCAGACCGCAATTTGCTGGCCCCTCATTTAGGAGAATCAGCTAAAAGATCATGTATGTTTAGAGAAGCCAGAAGAACGCCATGTCTATTTTCAAAAATTGTAATGAATTTCATACAGAAAAGGGATTTGACCTATACCTTGTGACCAGAGGATCTAAAACCAAGGAGTGGAAGCTTTGTGCCAACATATTTTTCCAGGTAAAAGAATACAAAGGGGGAAAAGATGGGATGGGAGGAATCGGAAGATTGGGATTGACACCTATATATTATTGATTTTGTTCATTGTTCAGTTGCTCAGTCGTGTCTAACTTTGTGCAACCCCAAGGACTGCAGCACACCAGGCTTCCCTGTCCTGGCTATTATACTACTGATGCCAGGTATAAGATGGGGCTTCTGAGGTGAGTCAGTGGGTAAAGAATCTGACTGCAATGCAGTAGACACACGAGACACAGGTTTGATTCTTTCATCAGGAAGATCCTCTGCAGGAGGGCAAGGCAACTCATTCCAGTATTCTTGTCTGGAGAATTCCGTGGCTAAGAGGAGCGTGGCAGGCTACAGTCCATAGGGCTGCAAAGAGTTGGACATGACCGAAAGGACTGAGCACACATAAAATAAATAAATAATGAGAACATCTCACAGGGAGCTCTACTTAATGCTCTGTGGTGTCCTAAATGGGAAGGAAATCTAAATGGGAGGGGATATATGTATATGTATCACTGGTTCATTTTGCTCATTTTGCTGTACAGAGAAAACCAACACAACATTGTAAAGCAGTTATACTCCAAAAATATTCATTAATTTTTTAAAAAAAATAAAAGAATAACTTTTTAATAGAATTCTCTATGGTAGTAATTTATATAATGAGTTTTCCATTGCTGGAGGTGTTCAAGAAAATATCAGATTCCCACTTAGGAATGTTGCAGAGCAGACAAGAGACACTGGTGAACAATTTGAATAAATGTCCTTTAAGGTCCTTTCAACCAGCAGATTCTAGAGCAGAGCATAAAATAAGCTCAGGTTGTCACAGAGGCACAGTGAAATGAGAGCCTAGTGACTGCACAGGTTAAATTTCATCTATGATAAATCAATTACTGGGTGAAAGCCAGCTCTGCTAAATTTTAGGTACACATAGTAATTAGTAGGTTTTATATAACCAAAAGTTAGAACTGAATTAAATATCAGATCTGGCTTCTGTGAGTCTGATTTATGGAAAACTTTAACAGCATATATGATAAAGTTAATCCCATAAACTACATAAAATAGATAAGTAACAAGGATTTACTATATAGCATTGGGAATTCTACCCAGTATCTTGTAATAAATTGTAATGGGATATAATCTGAAAAAAAAAAA
>SJYW01043047.1:11016-39876 GCA_006410735.1 Raphicerus campestris | reverse complement strand
TCAAGGACTTGGTATGCCAGGGGCATCAGAATTTCTTCCAGGGGTTTAGAATAAAGCCATTGAATGCTGTGAATCAGGAGAGAAACATAGCTAGAACTGTTCATTTGAAAGGAGGGATAAAGATGAGTCCATGAGCTTTCCCTTCCAGGCAGCTTGTGAGTCCTACCCTGTATACTTATAGTGCAGTTCCAGAAATTCCATCTTTCACTAATGCGTGTCAGTCATATTGATGGCACCCCTCCTAACTCCTGCCAGCCTCACTGGCAGCCTGGTAACTTTACATATGAAAGTAAATTGTCTATGTGATGTTGATGGAATTTCTCTCATGCTTGGCCTGTGATTCCAACCATCTTCCTAGAGCAGGAAATAGCAAGAATTAAGGACATCTTAGTGGCACCCCACTCCAGTACTCTTGCCTGGAAAATCCCNCTATGTGATGTTGATGGAATTTCTCTCATGCTTGGCCTGTGATTCCAACCATCTTCCTAGAGCAGGAAATAGCAAGAATTAAGGACATCTTAGTGGCACCCCACTCCAGTACTCTTGCCTGGAAAATCCCATGGACGGAGGAGCCTGGTAGGCTGCAGTCCATGGGGTCGATAAGATTTGGACATGACTGAGTGACTTCACTTTCATTTTTCACTTTTATGCATTGGAGAAGGAAATGGCAACCCACTCCAGTGTGCTTGCCTGGAGAATCCCAGGGACGGCAGAGCCTGGTGGTCTGCCATCTATAGGGTCGCACAGAGTCAGACACGACTGAGGCAACTTAGCAGTAGCAGCGCTCATCTTTTTTAAACATAAAAGGATAATGGCTCTTTATCCTTTTATAAAGATAAAGAAGGAAAAATGCATTATAGTCCTTAGCTATATATTCCTGTACCTCTGTAATCTGTAAACTCTCTTTCCTCCCAAAATGTCAAGAATCCAACCAATATTCACTATAGTTCTAAAACACTTTGTTCTCCTGGTGCTCCATGGGACTTTCTGCTATCTCACTAGTTTCTAGATTACTTCTTGGAGACCTGCAATACGTCACTCATGCTACAGCTGCCAGCATTTGCCAGCTAGAGCACATTTTTTTTTTATCAAATGTTATTTTTAAATTACCATCTCAAGTCTTCAGTCAACTATATACTAAATATATTGTCTTTATAGGCAAATTTTTACTGTATCATAGAAACAGTGCTTATCAGACAACCAAGTCTATTTTTGGTGCTTGCTTGCTTCCTTGCCTGGTTGCTTTCTTTCTTTTCTATCTGAATAGCGTTATTGGCTACTTCTAAAGTAAGCTGGATTGTGGGATTTCCATTGGAGACTGGAGATAGGAAACAAAGCCATGTTCACTGTGAGGACTTGCTGGATTCACATTTGTTAAACTCTGCAGTGAAGCGATGTGTTTTGCTGATCTCTTCTGTTTTCTTAATGCAGTTTTCAGGTAGTCACAGGTCTTAATCCTCTCAATACAGCTATTCTCAGTGAGTACAAAATATATTGCAGACTAATAGTAATTTCTTCATTCTTGTGTTGAGAGCTCTTACCTAAAGGAGCAAGGCTTTAATAGGGTGTCAGCTTGACTCTTGCCATGTCTGCACACAAAATAGATAAGCTCACTTTGTTGGGAAGATGTTAATTGATTTTGTCCACCATGCTGTCCAACAAGCCAATTCCCTGAAAATGCAGTGATGGAAGGAAAAAAAAATCTGTTCTAATTACTGTATAAGCACAATCTCTCCCTTCTGCTTCTTTTAAAGGAAAAATGGCTCTCGGTTCTCAAAACTTTGGGGAATTAACAACTGATGCTACACATGTACAGCCCTACTATCAGCTGGCATTTTGGGAACTGCCTTATTGTTGCCAAAATTTAAAGATGGACACACAGAGAGAGATTATATGATCAGTGGACTTCAGCACCCTAGGATTTGGTAAATTACTTTAACCTGACTTTGGTAATGAAGTGGAAAGGCAGAGTTGGGATTTAGGAGCTAAATAGGGGCTTTTGGGCAAGTTTACAAATCACAAGAATCTATTGTAGATCCAAACCAGGTTAAAAGCTGGATTTTACTCTCTCACTTCCCAGGCTCTGGAATCTCGCTATTCTTTCTTTCATCTTTTTGTGACGTGGAGGACTCTTCCACCACATGGTGTTATTCTTTGAACACAAGTGCTTCAGTCACATCTGTGTTCCATCAAGTTTCAAGGGGGCTGGTTGCTTTGGGAGCTTCTCTTTTTCTCTGGCATTGCTGATGCTGGGACTGGATAAAAACTGGCACCACTTAACTACATAGCTAAGTAATTGGTAATAAGAATGTGCTTGACAAAACTGCCTTGCAGATGAGAGTTCCGATCTCACCTGTGTTGCCTAAGGCCCTCAGCAAACAAAGGCCAGGATCTAAGAAGGATTAAAGAGCAGGATATTTCCAGTGGAATTTGGCAACAGAAACCTTTTGTGTTTGCAAGGAAAGAAGTAACCGAAGGGCAGGAGGTCAACCTCCTCTCAGTTGTCTTTCCCTCTAAATTTCTAAGTGAACCAGTGAAGCATTAAGTCCTTTCCTCTAGCACCGTGCAGCCTTGGTCTCCTGCAAGCGCCTCTTAAACTAATAACCAGAGGTCAGAGCAGAAAACTTTACGAGTTTGCCCCTCGACCTAGGAGGCAGATACCTTGAGGCATACAAGCTCCATTTTACACTTTCATCATACATTTCCCCAGTACCTAAAACAGTCTGGTCTATGAATATGTTAGTCGATAGCATAGGAATCAGAAGATCACATTTATAATTATAACCAACAAAAAATAATTCTGATGAGAATATTGTCAAAATAGGTTCTACTGTAAACAAGCCTTCTGGATATCACCTTGGGGTTTCTAAGAGATTTTTTTTTTCCCCCAAGAGATTTTTTTTTTTAAAGGCCATCTAACAGATGTTTCCTTTCTTTATCTTTGAATGAAATTGTTGGTACCAATTCTAGCTTAGCACTTAAAAAGAACCACTTCTTATTTCCTACCCACATGGAGGGCATCCAAATCTTCAATCCATGATTAGAGACTTGTAAGATGAGCATGTTATTAAATGAGCCTCACTTCATTCTCCCTGAAACTGAAACATTCCCGACCCCCAGCCCCCCCATAGCTACAAACCTCTTAATGTGGGTGACCATAAAATAAATGCAACCAGAGTCAATTCAGAGTGAAATATATGTGTTCCATATCACTACAGGGCTCTTCCAGGTCAGCCTTTAAGTGCTCTGGTTGTGGTGTGTGATGCTGCCTTTCCTTTTGGCATTGTGCTCGATTTGTGAAGTGGGGGAAGAGTGATGTGGGCTGCTAGATTCCCATCATCAACACAAAATTTTGTTGCCTTAAATCACTCTCTTATGCACATTATAAATGTTTTGAGTCAACACAATGCTGGAGAAAGGTACTCGGTTAATGGACTGGACATGGTGTATTATTATCATCTTAGGCAGACTTAATAGGAGATTTCTACATGTCTACTGAGCAGGTTGCTCAAACGGAAGTTCTAGATGATGCAAAATTAGAAAAGGAATTAAACATTCTTTGAATGGATCAGAAAGGGGCAAAAGGTCTGGTTGCTATGAGTGAGGAAATGATAACAAAGGAAATACTGGGTTGGCCAAAAAGTTTCATTTGAGTGTTTTGACTGTGTCTTATGGAAAAACCCAAATGAATTTGCTGGCCAGCCCAATAGTTTGCAGAAGCTTCTCTTGCCTAAGCTTGAGTCACACCTCTGAAGTTAAATTTATTAATACTTTTTCTCTGTAGAAAAAAAAAACAAAAACGCTTTACTGAAACAGAAAAGCAAAAGACATTATTAGTCCTGTTGGTCCATAAGTTTCATTAATCCAGTTCATGATGAAAAAAACATTGGATTCACAACTGTACATTTTTGTCCTATTGTAACTGATCTCATCTAGTTTGCTCCTGATCATATATTCATTAGAAATATTGAAGGGAATAGCATTTTAAAGGTGAATTTACTTATCCCTCCAAATTAACTAACACTGCACACTTAATGTGCATGGACATAGATCCAGCTGTCCTAGCGTTTAGAATCTAAAGAAGAAGAGAGATAATAAATAATGAAGTAAATGTATGTAATAGTGAATAACACAGAATGCTGGGAAAGAGACAAGCATGGTAGATACTTGAATTCTAAATGCAAGCGCTCTATCTGCTAGCTATGTGAGGCACAAGATACAAAAGAAAATCCTACACGAGGAAAGTTTAATTCAAAATTAAGCCACAGTTTCAAACAGCAACATTAAAAGCTAGAAACAGCACGAGGAAGTGCACAGTTAATTATTTAACAAGTAGTAGTAAGAATAACGACTTTAGGATTTGAGGGAATAAAGTGCTTCTGATTAAGAATGATGGTTAGGAAAGGCTTTCAGAGTCTCAAAAAGATGAAGAGATTGTGACCAGAATGTAGTCTTTCAAGTAGAAGGAATGGCATGCGGAAAACATCAAGGGCAAGAAGGCGCAAAGATATACAATTATAAAGGTAAGTTATGAGAAGACCTCAGTGCTTCGTTAGCCTATCGTATTAAAAATAGTCAAAAATGATGGTAGTAGCAGTAGTAGTAGTAACAGGAAAAGACAAAATTCATCGTTGACCATGATCTTGGAAAAGACTTATTTCCATGTGCTTCTGCTGGAGTTCAAACTTGTTGCAGTTTCCTTGATAGGAAATTTGGAAAAACATATCACAAGTTTTAAACTATTTGTGGATTTAACCAAACAATTGCACTTTGGAATGTTTATATGAAGGAAATTATTCTGAAAGCAGACAAAAATTTAGTCACGGGGTGCTTATTATAGTTTCTCATTAACACTCTTATTTGAAATTTGATGGGGATTTCCATGGTGCTCCAGTGATGGAGACGCCATGCTCCCAATGCAGGGGGCCTGGGTTTGATCCCCCGTCAGGGAACTAGATCCCACGTGCCCAACTAAGAGTGGGCATGCCGCGACTAAAGATGCCACAGAGGCGACTAGGACCCGATGCAGCCAAGTAAATAAANGTAGTCACGGGGTGCTTATTATAGTTTCTCATTAACACTCTTATTTGAAATTTGATGGGGATTTCCATGGTGCTCCAGTGACGGAGACGCCATGCTCCCAATGCAGGGGGCCTGGGTTTGATCCCCAGTCAGGAAACTAGATCCCACGTGCCCAACTAAGAGTGGGCATGCCGCGACTAAAGATGCCACAGAGGTGACTAGGACCCGATGCAGCCAAGTAAATAAATATTTAAAAAAAGAGAATTGATCAGCATAGATCTCTTTCATGTTGACTTGATAATGGCTGTTATTCTCATCATCTCCTTGTATTAGAGGTATAGAGAAGTGAGATTGAACTTTGTAATATGATAAATATACGTCACGGACTACCTTATGGCAGAAAGTGAAGAGGAACTAAAAAGCCTCTTGATGAAAGTGAAAGAGGAGAATGAAAAAGTTGGCTTAAAGCTCAGCATTCAGAAAACTAAGAGCATGACATCTGGTCTCATCACTTCATGACAAATAGATGGGTAAACAGTGGAAACAGTGGCTGACTTTATTTTTTGGGGCTCCAAAATCACTGCAAATGGTGATTGTAGCCATGAAATTAAAAGACCCTTGCTCCTTGGAAGGAAAGTTATGACCAACCTAGACAGCATATTCAAAAGCAGAGACACTACTTTGCCGACTAAGGTCCATCTAGTCAAGGCTATGGTTTTTCCAGTGGTCATGTATGGATGTGAGAGTTGGACTGTGAAGAAAACTGAGCACCAAAGAATTGATGCTTTTGAACTGTGGTGTTGGAGAAGATTCTTGAGAGTCCCTTGGACTGCAAGGAGATCCAACCAGCCCATTCTGAAGGAGATCAGTCTTGTGTGTTCATTGGTAGGACTGATGCTGAAGCTGAAACTCCAGTACTTTGGCTACGTCATGAGAAGAGCTGACTCATTTGAAAAGACCCTGATGCTGGGAAAGATTGAGGGCAGGAGAAGAAAGGGACAACAGAGGATGAGATGGTTGGATGGTATCACTGACACAATGGACATGGGTTTGGCTGGACTCTGGGAGTTGGTTATGGATAGGGAGGCCTGGTGTGCTGTGGTTCATGGGGTCACAAAGAGTCAGACATGACTGAGCAACTGAACTGAACTTCAATATAATAATTTAGAAAGTATTTCATAATATTGTTGGCTAACATTTAATTACATTGACACTTATTCATAAAAATATGGAGCANGGAGTTGGTTATGGATAAGGAGGCCTGGCATGCTGTGGTTCATGGGGGTCACAAAGAGTCAGACATGACTGAGCGACTGAACTGAACTTCAATATAATAATTTAGAAAGTATTTCATAATAATGTTGGCTAACATTTAATTACATTGACACTTATTCATAAAAATATGGAGCAAAAGTAAACTAATATATGAAAAATCCTATTTGTTAACACCTCTATATGAATATATCTGCACTGAAAAAATATTGGAAGGATTTATACATTCCAGTATGAACAGTCAGTGGCAGGATTACAAGTGATTTTGATTCCATATTATTTCATAACATCTGTGCAATGAATATATAGTGCTTAAAACTTTTAATAAGTCTAGAAAAATGTTGTAGCAAACAAGAAAACCAATGTATATTCCTAAACATGATGTTCCTTTGTGTGGTGTAAAAGGTGGCAGAATTTTGCCTTCTTCAGCTTAACATTTGCATATGATAAGCTCTTTCATCAGTAAGTGAGTGTGGTATAGTGGGGAAAACAAGTGTGATTTGGTGTTATTGGACCTTGGTTTACATGTCAGCTTTACCTCTCATTAATGACCACATCCTGAACAAGTTGTTTCATGTATATGAGCCTCAGTTTTTTCTTCAGAAAGTTGGAAATGTGGGGGTATATGTTTAGTGGCTAGGATAGCTTCTGTATCAAAGGATTATCCCCCATAAGTGAAAAAGAATAAAATATGGCCGACTGAGTAGTTATCAAGTTGATGGACTATTAAAACACCTTTTAAAAATTTTCCAGTTTCTCAAGTAAAATTAAATGTGAAAGCTCAAAAAAAGAAAAAAGCCCTCTAAAAATACAAATTTGATTAAACTTCACTAGAAAAATGAGGTTTTCCCTCTGAAATGTTAATCGCTAAATATTTATAGGAAATTACATAAAGCAGAATTGAGGCCTAAAGAGGGAATTTTGACAAGAAGAGTGTGTGTGTGTGTGTGTGTGTGTGTGTGTGTGAAAGAGAAAGTTCATGCCTCTGATTCTTTAGTCAAATCAAATAAAAATGAAGCTAATTTGCTTTTTTGCAGAATCACACGAAGCAAAGTTGAAAACTGCCAACCTTTGCTGATTATCGTGGTTTGAACAAACAGAACTTCCAGTAATTATTTGTTTGGTTTCAAATTACCTATATTCAATTCAGAGTGTTTCAATCCGCTTTGAAACTGTAGTTTCATAGTTACGTTCAGGATGGTGGCAGGGTGAGGAAATATCTTAAAATACCTTGACTGTATCTTAAAATGTAGCTTGTTTAGAAGGTCCTTCAGTTAATTTCATTAGCATCTCTAACAGTAAGCTGAAGTAGTTTCACATCCTGAAGCCCACAGGTATTTCCCTATAATCTTTTTGCCCAGAGAACTTTAGTCCAGTTAGTAGGAGGCTGGCATAGGAGAGTAGCATTCACATGATCAAATTCAAAATGTGGGTTTAGATAAAAACAAACAATAAATAAATAAATAAAAGGAAACAGTTTTGAATGAAAAATTAGATGAGATTATTTTATTTTATTTAAATTGCAATTGAAAAAAAATTATATATTCTAGGATGTATGGGCTTCCCTGGTGGCTCAGTGATAAAGAATCCCCCTGCAATGAAGGAGGTGTGGGTTTGATCCCTGGGTGGAGAAGATCCCCTGGAGAAGGAAATGGCAACCCAGTCCAGTAATTCTTACCTGGGAAATTCTATGGACAGAGGACCCTGGTGGGCTATAGTCCACGGGGTTGCAAATGAGTCCGCCATGACTTAGTGAAACCACAACAATGACTTGGATGTATAGTTGTGTGTGTGTGTGTGTGTGTGTGTGTGTGTTTGCATATGCGTGCGTTCAGTCATGTGATCCTTGCTTTTTTCTCTTTGTGACCATTGGACTGTAGTCTGCCGGGCTCCTCTGTCCTTGGCAAGGGTACCAGAGTGGGCTGCTATTACCTACGCCAGGGGATCCTCCTGACCCAGGGATCAGCCTTGGTCTCTTCCATTTCTCGCATTTACCAGGGCACCACCTGGGGAAACCCTGTACTTGTGTGTACTCGTGGGTAAGTTCGTGTACAGGAATAAACACACAGGAACCCAGGACAGGATGCGCCATCATCCTCTCCAAATGACTGTTGTGCAGACTGGAGTGAAATGTTCTTTCTATGAGACTTTTCCGCGTAGAAATGCAGCTTCTGCTCTCCGCTTGTTTTCTCTCTTCTCCATATTTAGACTTGAAGAAAAAGAAGTACATTTCTCCCTCCCTTCTATCCTTCCTTTTTTTTTTTTTTGAATAGACTATCAAAATTTTGGCTGTGTTCAAAGAAAAGAAATAAAGCAAGCAAACTAATATGTAGCCAAGAAGGGAAAATAAGATTGCCACATTTTCTTGTAGTGTCAGCAGTTTTCTACCTTGAACAAAATACTTTTGTTCTAAAGAAGAGAAAATGGGACTTTGAGATGCAGCACTATTATCGAACCATCTGTTGTGCTCCTTTTTTCTTGGAATTGATGGGAAATATACAAGCAACATACACCAAAACTGGCCCTCTGAAATGAGTGGCCCATACATTTGGCCAGTTTATCACATAGAAACATGAAGTATCGTCATTAAAGTTTCTATCTCTGGGTCTCATTTCCTCTTATCTCCCAGTAGAAATGTTGTACTGTCCTAACATTTGTAATTGAAAGCAAAGATAGATAAGAATTCAACCCTCTAGTCCCACTTATTGCAATTGTATTTCGATGCATGGCTTAATTAGCTGTGCTCAGCCTCCTCCATCGTCTTTGAAGTGGTAAAGTCCCATTGCATCTGTTCAGCTAATTTTATGCTGTCAGCTTGATTTTTGAGTTTTGTAGAAACCAAGGGTACGAATGCCCCTTGTGATCTCTAAATCCAGATTCTTGATTCACAGAAGTCAGTGGAGAACATGGAGTGAGTTGTCTTGGACTTGAGCTTCAGTTAAAGCATTCAGTCATCTGTCACCAAATTCACCTTGCAAACTTAATTTGTCAGCATAAGGAAGGATGGAAAGGATATTGAGATATAGACACGTTAATAACAAAACAACTTTACATGTCTCAACACCTAGCTAGGGAAAGGGTGAGAAGGGGTTATGAGATATTTTAAGAGTAATGCTAATTTTGTAAAGCTGCTTGTGGGAAAAAACAAATACTGATGAGATTGTGCAAGAAGTGCTACACTGTGGTTTAACAAACACAATAAAGTCAGAGAAAAGGTAGTATGCATAAAAGATGAAGAAAATGATAGGGCTGTGTATATCTAAGGTGTGATCTTTAATATGATCAGTGAAACCCCCAAAGATGTTTCACTCTAGCTGTGAAAAGGGTTCAGACCATGCTATCCAGTCTAATACCTTTTTTGACAATACTAGCTAGACATTCATCCTATTAATATAACATTTTGTACATTGTGGGCCCTGTCGAGTCTCTGTTGGCTTGAGATAGATCTCCTGAGCAAAAAGCAACAGAAGTTTCTAAGGTATCAGGCAGTGACACGTGATCTACAGCTTAACAGCACTTTGAGAGCAGAAATTGTGCTCATCAGTTATCCCCATGTTGGTCTGCATCCTCTGGCCTCCACTGATGCAAGGTTTGAGGTAAATGGAGTTGGATCAGGAGCAAAGTGTGTCACTTTGAGGCAGTCATTTAGACTCATATCCGTTCTTCCTGCATTCCTCTCTTTCTGTGTCTCGGTTGAACTTTAGAGGTCTTGTGTCCTACAGAGTCTTGCATGAAGATGAAAGCAGGCCACCAACCCATATTAGCACTTACATGAGCAGGAAATAAACATGCAATACTCATGTGTGTGTGTATGAGTACGCATGTTAAGCTACAGATATTTAATTTGTTCATATACCATAGATAGCCTATCCTGACTCTTGCAACAAGGAAGGATTCTTTTTTATTGATTCTGAGATTTGATCATGTAACTAATTTTAATATTTAGAAACTGCTAGTTAAAAAAAGGGCTTCCCAGGTGGCTCAGTGGTAAAGAATCTGCCTAGCAGTACAGGAGTCACAGGAGACAGGGGTGCAATCCCTAGGTTGGGAAGATCCTTTGGAGAAGGGAATACTACTCCATCCAGTATTCCTGCCTGGAAAAATCCCGTGGACAGAGGAGCGGGGCAGGCTACAGCTCATAGCGTAGAGTCAGACATGACTAAGTGACTGATCACACCTACAAGTTATAAAACAGCTGTGCTAGTCTCAGAGGAAAATGAAAATTCCTGAAGTTCTTCTTTCTTGGGACCCGACCCTTCTTGGAAACCTCTGAAACCAGGCTTCCCAGCCAGCACACATCAGCTTGCGACACAGTGTGCTGCTGGGGCATCAGGCCCTCAGCCCATGGTGGATTGCAGGGCTAGGAGGCCAGACCATCTAGACGGAGCATCACTAGCCGTGAGCAGCCAGGCCTGTTACTCCAGGATGCCCTGTGAGTATCATTTTCTGTGTGTAACATGATGTGAAAATGTAGAGACGCACCATGGGTCTGGGTATCCAGGGTCGCCCCTATTTTCTCCTGTACTCCAGGTCTTCTTTTCTTAGTCTCCATTCTCACTTAGGTCCTCTCCCAAGCACATTATTATCAAAAAAATTAATAAGGAATTATTGCAACATTTGGCAATAAATATCGGTTGAAAAAATAAATAAGCCTGCAGGCACTCCTGTATGCCTCCAGAGGCCCTCTTTTGAGATCTCTCATCTGCACATGGTGGAGAGAGTTTCCTGGCAAACGTTAAAATCTTCCTAAGCAGAACATCCCATTCTGTTCCTGAATTTTTNAATACCTTTTTTGACAATACTAGCTAGACATTCATCCTATTAATATAACATTTTGTACATTGTGGGCCCTGTCGAGTCTCTGTTGGCTTGAGATAGATCTCCTGAGCAAAAAGCAACAGAAGTTTCTAAGGTATCAGGCAGTGACACGTGATCTACAGCTTAACAGCACTTTGAGAGCAGAAATTGTGCTCATCAGTTATCCCCATGTTGGTCTGCATCCTCTGGCCTCCACTGATGCAAGGTTTGAGGTAAATGGAGTTGGATCAGGAGCAAAGTGTGTCACTTTGAGGCAGTCATTTAGACTCATATCCGTTCTTCCTGCATTCCTCTCTTTCTGTGTCTCGGTTGAACTTTAGAGGTCTTGTGTCCTACAGAGTCTTGCATGAAGATGAAAGCAGGCCACCAACCCATATTAGCACTTACATGAGCAGGAAATAAACATGCAATACTCATGTGTGTGTGTATGAGAACGCATGTTAAGCTACAGATATTTAATTTGTTCATATACCATAGATAGCCTATCCTGACTCTTGCAACAAGGAAGGATTCTTTTTTATTGATTCTGAGATTTGATCATGTAACTAATTTTAATATTTAGAAACTGCTAGTTAAAAAAAGGGCTTCCCAGGTGGCTCAGTGGTAAAGAATCTGCCTAGCAGTACAGGAGTCACAGGAGACAGGGGTGCAATCCCTAGGTTGGGAAGATCCTTTGGAGAAGGGAATACTACTCCATCCAGTATTCCTGCCTGGAAAAATCCCGTGGACAGAGGAGCGGGGCAGGCTACAGCTCATAGCGAAGAGTCAGACATGACTAAGTGACTGATCACACCTACAAGTTATAAAACAGCTGTGCTAGTCTCAGAGGAAAACGAAAATTCCTGAAGTTCTTCTTTCTTGGGACCCGACCCTTCTTGGAAACCTCTGAAACCAGGCTTCCCAGCCAGCACACATCAGCTTGCGACACAGTGTGCTGCTGGGGCATCAGGCCCTCAGCCCATGGTGGATTGCAGGGCTAGGAGGCCAGACCATCTAGACGGAGCATCACTAGCCGTGAGCAGCCAGGCCTGTTACTCCAGGATGCCCTGTGAGTATCATTTTCTGTGTGTAACATGATGTGAAAATGTAGAGACGCACCATGGGTCTGGGTATCCAGGGTCACCCCTATTTTCTCCTGTACTCCAGGTCTTCTTTTCTTAGTCTCCATTCTCACTTAGGTCCTCTCCCAAGCACATTATTATCAAAAAAATTAATAAGGAATTATTGCAACATTTGGCAATAAATATCGGTTGAAAAAATAAATAAGCCTGCAGGCACTCCTGTATGCCTCCAGAGGCCCTCTTTTGAGATCTCTCATCTGCACATGGTGGAGAGAGTTTCCTGGCAAACGTTAAAATCTTCCTAAGCAGAACATCCCATTCTGTTCCTGAATTTTTGTCTTGAAAAGAGAAAACTTGAAACTAAAGCCTGCTGCAGCCGGGGGTGTCTCTCTTAGGGTCACCCAATCTTTGTTTTCTCTTGGAAAGCAAGGAGATCAAACCAGTCAGTCTTAAAGGAACTCAACCCTGAATGCTCTTTGGAAGGACTGATGCTGAAGCGCCAATCCTTTGGCCACCAGATGTGAAGAGCTGACTCATTGGAAAAGAGCCCGATGTTGGGAAAGATTGAAGGCAGAAGGAGAAGAAGGTGACAGAGGATGAGACGGATGGATGGCATCACCAACTTGATGGACGTGAACTTGGGCAAACTCTGGGAGGCAGTGAGTGACAGGGAAGCCTGGCATGCTGCAGTCCATGGAGTTGTGAAGAGATGGACACTACATGGTCACCGAACAACAAAAACAATCTTTGTTTATCATAAGAAACTAGATTTTAATAGACTCTTATATTTATCAAGTGTTTATGTCATTCCTGAATCTTTATGTTTCACATATATTAGTTTACTTATTTCTCATAGAACATGAAACCCTAATGAGCTAAATATTGTTTTCAACCCCTGTTTTACAGATTAAAACAAANCTTATATTTATCAAGTGTTTATGTCATTCCTGAATCTTTATGTTTCACATATATTAGTTTACTTATTTCTCATAGAACATGAAACCCTAATGAGCTAAATATTGTTTTCAATCCCTGTTTTACAGATTAAAACAAACAAACAAAACTCAGAAGCAGATAACTTAAGAATCTTGTTCATGATTGCATAGCGCTACCTAGCAAGTGCCAGAGCTCACGTTAAGAGCAGGAAGTCCAATTCCAGGCTCTAAAAGACGATGCTGTGCTATCTCCTCTCAACAGGCTGAAGGTGAAGTTCCCAGCCTAAGAGTTTTGTTTCATTTGGTGTAAATTGTCATCCTCTATCCTAGTGCCAAAAGTCACTTCAAAAGGAAACAGCTCTGATGATCAACAGTTGTTTAGAAGAGGCGTGATTTTGAGTTTTAAGAGTTGACCTTAGTTCAGCTCAGCTCTCCTGTTTGATAGTCAAAGTTATGCTGTTATCCCCTAAAATGGATAATCTACTATGTCACCACCTCTATGACAGGTGACTCCATACTTATATAGGAGTGTTTTGTCATCAGAAAAATGGTAAAAATCAGCCCAACACATCTTGTGTTCTATCCCCTCAAATTTGGCATATTGGTCCTCTTTGGAAGGTTCAAAACCTGTAAACTTTCTCATCACCCCAGTCATCTGTGGCACACCAATAATAATTATGCTTCCCAACAGTTAAATAACGTGTCCATTCTATAAATAATAATGGCTGCATGTTAAAAGTGGCCAAAGAGTAGATAATGTTCTAATTAGCCAGAACTGAGAAAACAATTCTAGTAAAAATTCTCAGCTTACTTAATGCTTCATAGTAATTAATAGTAATTGATAACAACTTGTAGCAATTAAGATCTAATATATGTACTTAATTTGCAAGTGTCCTCCTTACCTTGAATACACGTGTTCATCTAATATAATAGTCTGGGATTGGGGACTCATGCTTTTCCCTCTTCTACTGAGAAAATTGTTAAGGCTCTTACAACATGTCATGTTGTTGCTGGAAAAGAGTTTCAAGATCCTTTTAGCATACTGCGGCGCACTCTGGATGAAAACTTTGAAGCTTAGAGAAGTCTAGTCATTTATTCAAGCCACTTTTCAAGCCATTGGCGGGAACGCTGAGTGGCATCCCTGGGTCAGCTACTCGATTTGTGAACAGGGCTGGCACGTGATATGGTACAGTATATGGTGTTTTTGTCTGTATAAAAAATTACCTTTGCTTTGTTACAAGACGCCTGGGGTGCAAGGACTCTAAAATTGATAATCATGTCAAGTTAATAAATTAAAAGGGGTTTAATGTCTAAAATGCCAGACACTTTGTTTTATAGGTATAGTTCTCCTCTCTACTAGACTCTGTACCTGTAGAAGAAATAAATGAACATGCAAAGCTAACCCCTCCACACTCTGTTTGAACTCTTTGAATGACACTGAGCTCAGAACTTTGCGTGGCTTTTTATGTTAACTCTGTGAAATGAAACTCTCCGAGGGGAACTTATGTGAATTCTATTCAGAGTTTAAAAACACAGATTTATGGCGAGCCCCAGATCAGTCAAAAGCATGGCAATGTTTGGAAAACACGCACACAGAAGACAAAGGAAAACTATGGAAAGACCCTGCCACCAAGAATGGCTTGTTAGCAGTTAAAAATACCAAGATATGACTGTATAATGGAAATGTAGCAATGATCATTTGGGCAAAAACACAATTTGCATGAAAATGAATCAGGAAATGTCCTGGAACACCAGAAAGATGAAAAATCTAGGATCCTGCAGGGCATCTTCACGTTGCTGAACACAAACCACATGATGGATCTTCCTGTAGTCAGACAACCTGGAGGAAGCATGGAGCCCTTTCTAGACACTGACTTTAGAGATGTGCTATGGCAGATAAGGACCGCCCACGAGGCACAGGGGTAAACAGTGTGCTTGCCAGCATAGGCAGAAGATGGAGGAGATGCAAGTTCGAACCCTGGGTCTGGAAGATCCCCTGGAGGAGGAAATGTCGAGTCACTTCAGTATTCTTGCCTGGATGATTCCATGGACAGAGGAGCCTGGTGGGGTACAGTCCATGAGGTGGTAAAGAGCTGAATGCGAATGAGTAGCTGAGCATACACACACGCACACTGCAAGTAATCTTACATTTAAATGAAGAATGAGTAGACAGATAGATAAATAGAGAGAGATGGCTGTGTAAACTGTCTCAGTGATCTCCCAGCTCTGTTTTTGATATCTGTTTTATTCTTTCATTCCCCAATAGGAAATTCATTAAAGGGAAGAATGCTCCTTAAATTGTACTCTGCTGTACCCAGGAGGAACACCTGAAAAGGTTAATAATAAACCCTTGAGATTAGGCAAGTGGAGAGGAAAGAATTATGAAATAAAACAAAGCAAAGGAATCGTGTAAACAAATTAATTGTCTGGAAGTGAAAAGCACATTTGTAATTTTGCCCTTGTCGAAGGAAAATTGGAGTTCATTATGCTCACTGACTGATTTAAAAGCTCCTTCTCACACAGCGTCACCAAGAGAGGGAGTGTAGTGGAGTGCAAAGACTGAATCGGTTGCAGCGTCAATTAAAATAGAAATTCATTACTGAACCCTCCAGAGTAAAAGGTTGCGGCTTTATGCTTTATGCGCTGAGGATGGAGGGAAGTTTTTCTCATTTTATTTTCAGGTTTCTTGTTTATTCTTTCCTCTTCCAAATTGATTCTGAGGACTTTTGTTTTGAATTTCCAGTAGTGGCTATTAGACCATTTTGTTACAAATTGTGTTATCACCTGTCATGCATTACGCCATTCTCTGTGCAAGCATGCTAAGTTGCTTCAGGCATATCTGACTCTTTGTGACCTTATGCACCATAGCCCACCAGGCTCCTCTGTCTATGGGATTCTCCAGGCAGCAAGAATGCTCAAGTGGGTTGCTATGCCCACCTCCAGGGGATCTTCCTGACCCAGGGATTGAACCTGCATCTCTTAAGTCTCCTGAATTGGCAGATGGGTTCTTTACGACTAGTGCCACCTGGGAAGCCTGTCAGTATTACGTGAGAAAACGGAAATTCCTGGAGGTCAAATTGAACAGCTACCGAGGGGTGACACCCAAGAGTTTAAGACCAGGTTGGCCTGGTTTCTAATCTTCCCAGCTCGCCTAGAGACTTGTAAGGTAGTTCCTCTGTGCTGAGTTAGGGATGCATGTCGTACGAGTCCAGAATGGACATTACACGTTCAAATGCAAGCAGTGTGGTCTCAGGAGCTCAGTAGGGTTACAAAGAGAAGAGGATACACAGCCACCCACTGCATGTGGGACCCTTGAGCTCTGCAAATGCGCAGAAGCTCCCCTGGCTTGGCTTACATGTGCTTTATTTGAAGATTATATGTTTTAATTTGTGACAATTACTATTCTAATGAATATAAAGTCTTCCCAGGCTCCTGGCAAAATCAGAGGCTCCACTGATGTAGACCACATACCCTTAAGTGGATTAAAGAAAAAAATACTTATAAATAGATTTTTTTCCAAGAGTGAGGAAACAAGAAACAGAGTTCTGAGCAAAAGGAGCTGTTCATCCATTCATTCATTCAGCCCACATTCACTATGTACTGAACACCGTGCCTGTGAATCTCAGAGCTGAATGGCATGGGCCCTCCCTGCAAGGTGTCACAGCCCAGGTATGTTGACAAACAGATAATTTAGGGTTCTAGCACAGCCAGGACGGAGGAAAGCACAGGCTGTTATGGAAACACAGAAGAGGTCATGTCAATCAGACTGAGGTAGGAGATCCATGAAGACTTTCAGGAGAGATGGTGTTGGGACTGAGTTTTGTAGATGAGCAAGAGTAGAGATGACAAACAGGGGAAAGGACATCCCAGGCCGAGTGATTAGCACGGAGAGACAGAGTGGTTCTGTGTAGTTAGGGAAGGGGTCTACTGGTTTCTAAGGCTGTCATAACAAATTAATGTAAACTTAGTCACTTAAAAGAAAGAAATTAATTTTCTCGCCATTTCAGAGGTCATCTATCTGAAATCAAGGTGTCAGCCAGTTTCCACCCTTCTCTTGTAGGTTAGTAGACACATCACTTCGGTCTCTGCCTCCATCTTCAAATCATCCTCTTCTCGGGATTTCTCCTTTTCTGTCTGTGTCTTCTTTCTTCTTATAAAGACACTTGTCATTGGATTAGGACCCACTTAGATAATACAGATGATCTCATCTCAAGATACTTAATCATCTCCTCAAAGGCCCTTTTTTTCCAAATAAGGTCACACACACACACGTTCCAGGTTGGCACACCTTTCAGAGAGCCACCCTTCAACCCACGACAAGTGATAAAGATCAATCAGTGACCTGATGGTGTAGGAAAGAAGCATGGTCCTCTCCTACAAGCCTCTATGTCCCTGCGAAGGTGAGTAGACTTGATCTTGAAAGAAATAGGAGTTCCCTGGAATTGTAATAGTGCAACAGGCGTCTGTCTCTGGAAAATACTTAATTATACTGTTAATGTCTCCAGCCAAAGAAACCAGCAGTGGTTAACAGCTTTGTGCTTGTTACTGGTTGCAGAGAATACACTGTGAGGAACCATAGTGTCTCAGCTGCAGGGCGCTGGAAAGAACCTATTAATATTGTAAGATTTGGACTTTGGGTGGGTGATTTGGAGGGGAGTCTAAGAAAGCCAAGTTTGCGCTAGACGAAATACTGAAAGCAAGGGCAGTTCTAAAAGGGAGCCCATCCGTACATGCTATCTGTAGGGGAAACAGACTAGACTGGGGGTGAGAGTGAGAGTGTTAGTTGCTCAGTCATGTCTGATTCTTTGCCACCCAGTGGACTGTATGTAGCCCATCAGGTTTCACTCTGCATCAGGACTATAGATACATTGNGACACTTTGTTTTATAGGTATAGTTCTCCTCTCTACTAGACTCTGTACCTGTAGAAGAAATAAATGAACATGCAAAGCTAACCCCTCCACACTCTGTTTGAACTCTTTGAATGACACTGAGCTCAGAACTTTGCGTGGCTTTTTATGTTAACTCTGTAAAATGAAACTCTCCTAGGGGAACTTATGCGAATTCTATTCAGAGTTTAAAAACACAGATTTATGGCGAGCCCCAGATCAGTCAAAAGCATGGCAGTGTTTGGAAAACAGGCACACAGAAGACAAAGGAAAACTATGGAAAGACCCTGCCACCAAGAATGGCTTGTTAGCAGTTGAAAATACCAAGATATGACTGTATAATGGAAATGTAGCAATGATCATTTGGGCAAAAACACAATTTGCATGAAAATGAATCAGGAAATGTCCTGGAACACCAGAAAGATGAAAAATCTAGGATCCTGCAGGGCATCTTCACGTTGCTGAACACAAACCACATGATGGATCTTCCTGTAGTCAGACAACCTGGAGGAAGCATGGAGCCCTTTCTAGACACTGACTTTAGAGATGTGCTATGGCAGATAAGGACCGCCCACGAGGCACAGGGGTAAACAGTGTGCTTGCCAGCATAGGCAGAAGATGGAGGAGATGCAAGTTCGAACCCTGGGTCTGGAAGATCCCCTCGAGGAGGAAATGTCGAGTCACTCCAGTATTCTTGCCTGGATGATTCCATGGACAGAGGAGCCTGGTGGGGTACAGTCCATGAGGTGGTAAAGAGCTGAATGCGAATGAGTAGCTGAGCATACACACACGCACACTGCAAGTAATCTTACATTTAAATGAAGAATGAGTAGACAGATAGATAAATAGAGAGAGATGGCTGTGTAAACTGTCTCAGTGATCTCCCAGCTCTGTTTTTGATATCTGTTTTATTCTTTCATTCCCCAATAGGAAATTCATTAAAGGGAAGAATGCTCCTTAAATTGTACTCTGCTGTACCCAGGAGGAACACCTGAAAAGGTTAATAATAAACCCTTGAGATTAGGCAAGTGGAGAGGAAAGAATTATGAAATAAAACAAAGCAAAGGAATCGTGTAAACAAATTAATTGTCTGGAAGTGAAAAGCACATTTGTAATTTTGCCCTTGTCGAAGGAAAATTGGAGTTCATTATGCTCACTGACTGATTTAAAAGCTCCTTCTCACACAGCGTCACCAAGAGAGGGAGTGTAGTGGAGTGCAAAGACTGAATCGGTTGCAGCGTCAATTAAAATAGAAATTCATTACTGAACCCTCCAGAGTAAAAGGTTGCGGCTTTATGCTTTATGCGCTGAGGATGGAGGGAAGTTTTTCTCATTTTATTTTCAGGTTTCTTGTTTATTCTTTCCTCTTCCAAATTGATTCTGAGGACTTTTGTTTTGAATTTCCAGTAGTGGCTATTAGACCATTTTGTTACAAATTGTGTTATCACCTGTCATGCATTACGCCATTCTCTGTGCAAGCATGCTAAGTTGCTTCAGGCATATCTGACTCTTTGTGACCTTATGCACCATAGCCCACCAGGCTCCTCTGTCTATGGGATTCTCCAGGCAGCAAGAATGCTCAAGTGGGTTGCTATGCCCACCTCCAGGGGATCTTCCTGACCCAGGGATTGAACCTGCATCTCTTAAGTCTCCTGAATTGGCAGATGGGTTCTTTACGACTAGTGCCACCTGGGAAGCCTGTCAGTATTACGTGAGAAAACGGAAATTCCTGGAGGTCAAATTGAACAGCTACCGAGGGGTGACACCCAAGAGTTTAAGACCAGGTTGGCCTGGTTTCTAATCTTCCCAGCTCGCCTAGAGACTTGTAAGGTAGTTCCTCTGTGCTGAGTTAGGGATGCATGTCGTACGAGTCCAGAATGGACATTACACGTTCAAATGCAAGCAGTGTGGTCTCAGGAGCTCAGTAGGGTTACAAAGAGAAGAGGATACACAGCCACCCACTGCATGTGGGACCCTTGAGCTCTGCAAATGCGCAGAAGCTCCCCTGGCTTGGCTTACATGTGCTTTATTTGAAGATTATATGTTTTAATTTGTGACAATTACTATTCTAATGAATATAAAGTCTTCCCAGGCTCCTGGCAAAATCAGAGGCTCCACTGATGTAGACCACATACCCTTAAGTGGATTAAAGAAAAAAATACTTATAAATAGATTTTTTTCCAAGAGTGAGGAAACAAGAAACAGAGTTCTGAGCAAAAGGAGCTGTTCATCCATTCATTCATTCAGCCCACATTCACTATGTACTGAACACCGTGCCTGTGAATCTCAGAGCTGAATGGCATGGGCCCTCCCTGCAAGGTGTCACAGCCCAGGTATGTTGACAAACAGATAATTTAGGGTTCTAGCACAGCCAGGACGGAGGAAAGCACAGGCTGTTATGGAAACACAGAAGAGGTCATGTCAATCAGACTGAGGTAGGAGATCCATGAAGACTTTCAGGAGAGATGGTGTTGGGACTGAGTTTTGTAGATGAGCAAGAGTAGAGATGACAAACAGGGGAAAGGACATCCCAGGCCGAGTGATTAGCACGGAGAGACATGAGTGGTTCTGTGTAGTTAGGGAAGGGGTCTACTGGTTTCTAAGGCTGTCATAACAAATTAATGTAAACTTAGTCACTTAAAAGAAAGAAATTAATTTTCTCACCATTTCAGAGGTCATCTATCTGAAATCAAGGTGTCAGCCAGTTTCCACCCTTCTCTTGTAGGTTAGTAGACACATCACTTCGGTCTCTGCCTCCATCTTCAAATCATCCTCTTCTCGGGATTTCTCCTTTTCTGTCTGTGTCTTCTTTCTTCTTATAAAGACACTTGTCATTGGATTAGGACCCACTTAGATAATACAGATGATCTCATCTCAAGATACTTAATCATCTCCTCAAAGGCCCTTTTTTTCCAAATAAGGTCACACACACACACGTTCCAGGTTGGCACACCTTTCAGAGAGCCACCCTTCAACCCACGACAAGTGATAAAGATCAATCAGTGACCTGATGGTGTAGGAAAGAAGCATGGTCCTCTCCTACAAGCCTCTATGTCCCTGCGAAGGTGAGTAGACTTGATCTTGAAAGAAATAGGAGTTCCCTGGAATTGTAATAGTGCAACAGGCGTCTGTCTCTGGAAAATACTTAATTATACTGTTAATGTCTCCAGCCAAAGAAACCAGCAGTGGTTAACAGCTTTGTGCTTGTTACTGGTTGCAGAGAATACACTGTGAGGAACCATAGTGTCTCAGCTGCAGGGCGCTGGAAAGAACCTATTAATATTGTAAGATTTGGACTTTGGGTGGGTGATTTGGAGGGGAGTCTAAGAAAGCCAAGTTTGCGCTAGACGAAATACTGAAAGCAAGGGCAGTTCTAAAATGGAGCCCATCCGTACATGCTATCTGTAGGGGAAACAGACTAGACTGTGGGTGAGAGTGAGAGTGTTAGTTGCTCAGTCATGTCTGATTCTTTGCCACCCGGTGGACTGTATGTAGCCCATCAGGTTTCTCTCTCCATCAGGACTATAGATACATTGTATCAATACTTGGCAAAGAAATAACAGTCGCCAACCAAAAGAGGGGGATGTGAGGCATTTTGTGAATGAAGTAGTGACTTTGTTTCTGTCTTTGCACAGGCAAAGTGAAGAAGGGGCTTTGTTTTGCCTTGGTTTATCGCTGTCTGAGTGACCGTGTCTGAGATCTGTGTTCTGTGCGGTTGCTCATGTCCAGAAGGAGAATGGTGTGGTCTAGCTGTGAGCGTCAGGGTCACGTTCCAGAGGTTGGGGACTTGTTTTTCTTTCTCAATACCAAAGTAGGAAGACAATCATGGCTAAAATTCCAGCAGTCGTAATGAAGTACCTCACACAAAACATCCGACTATCCCTTAAAAGCTACAATAAAAGTCACAGCATTTTCTGAAAAGAGCTTCCATAACCCTTGCTTAGGGGAGCATCCTTCAGACTTAATTTATTTCGGAGCCACGAGTTGGACAGCATCTATTTTAAAGTCAAGGGGAGCTAGGTGAGAGGTATTCTGCCTGGCATGCTCTTTTATCTACAGGTTGTGATAGCATTTTCTTCACTTTCCCTGCAGAGCCTAACCCAGCCACATCCCTGAGAAGAAAGAGCTGAAAGTCCCCTATTGAAGCGTCTCTCTTCCTCTCCCGGGCTGCTCTATCTATTTAAATATGATAAGTGAGTCATATGCAGCTCTCTTTGATGAAAAATAAACAAGGGAAAGAATCCCAAACACTCCTGTGGCAAAGGTCCATTCAGAAGATACAGCCTTCTCAGTTAAGAGATTTATCTTTTTAAAGGAGGGCAGAAATAGGAAAGGGCTATAGAAGGGCAGGAATAGCCAACAAAACAAGGCAGCAGGCTTCTCTGTGAGGGAAAATGAAAAACAAGTACCTTTTTCAGTCCAGCAAGGGAAAAAAAAAAAAGAGTACAATATTATATAGCTGTTGCTCCTAGGAATGGCAAACTGCAAAGAGGCTTTCCCCCATACTCTCAAGAAGAAAAGGGGCTCTCTGAAATGAAAGCCAGAGACATTCCATTGAAAGGACATATTTTTTCCCCCTCTAACTTATAATTAGCCCAGGAGGCTGGCCTTTATAAACTTTTATCAAAGCAAGTAGCTCAGCACAGTGAGTTTGGCTGGAAATATTCATACATATAAGCACTGGGATATCCATTATAAATGCAAGCCAGCTGTCATCTTCTGAGGTATCAACTGATTACCAGTTCCGGTCAAGAAGAAATTATTCCTCTGTCTTCATCTGTTATATTACTTATCAGTGGCAACATGGAGATTTGACACCTTCAGTGACATAGCTCAACATCCTGTTAAACTGATCAGAAGTCCAGTTACACACAGTAGCTTCTGAGATCCCAAGCCTGTTTCCCTTTTGACATTCTGTTTGGATCGGACCCAATGGTAGAAGTGGTTCGTGAGGCTTCCCACTGTCCCTGCGTTTCCAGATCAGCTTGTTAATCCCTGACAGAGAGATGGATGTGTTAACAGCTTCTGTGGCCCGAGGTTTCCCTGGTGGAGATGCTGGCGGGCCATGCATGCGCCTCAGGTCTCAGGGTGATGGGCTTGCCTTGTCTGTGACTGACAGCCTGAGCTTGAGGGTTGGCTATATTTGGCAGGACATGGTTGGCACAGGCCACCTCAGACCTTGAAAACTTGGAGCTGATGCAGAGATGGTTAAACACATTGAAGACAGGTTGCCAACTCACATTTGTAGAGGGGCCAGACAGGTAACGTGCCTGAAGAAAGCCAGCAAGGTGGCTACTTCGGGGACAGTGACCACTCAGCTCCCACTAATTATGATCACTCAAAAATTTGACCCTGTAGTTGCCAACTTTTCGAGAGAAGCCAAGTGTCTGGTGTATATGATAAATCCTCTGACTTTTAAGTATTGGTGTCTAAGTCACTTTGGCAAGCCAAGTGAAACAGTTTGCCTTATAATAGGCTGCCGTTTGGTAACCTTGAGCTAAGGGCATGTTCCTTTGTTTGCTTCCTAATACTTAACAGAAGCTATGTGGACTCAGGTTTTAGGGTCTCCTTTAATCTCATCCTGAGAAGTGAGAGCAATGAAAAAAGATAGGCAGGGAAAATGAAAATACTTTTCAAATGTCAGTGTATCCCCATGGAGCTAGGGTGGTTGAATTAAGGGGTATAGCTGAACTTTCAGTGCTGTTTCCATAACTGAACAGTTAGTAATGGTGCCCGGGGGCAGGATTACGTCACCAGACAGGCACTAGACAGCTGGTCCAGTGCTAGTATTGACACATGAAGAAGACAGAGCACAAGCTCTTTGCCTCTGAAAACAGTGTGGATTCACTGAGAGCACTGTGCTCACTCGCACGGTGTGTGTGCACGCTCAATCTCTTGGTCGTGTCCGACTCTTTGTGGCCCCGTGGACTGTAGCCCGGCAGACTCCTCTGTCCATGGAATTTTCCAGGCAGGAATATTGGAGTGGGTTGCTATTTCCTCTTCTAGGGGAACTTCCCAACCCAGTGATCAAACCCACATCTCTTACGTCTCCGGCATTGGCAGTTAGATTCTTGACCACTAGTACCACCTTGGGAAGCCAGCATACGTGGAACAATTAGAAAAAACAATGCCAAGATATTAATGACAAATATGCAAATAGGCTCTCAGAAAGTATGATTCAGTTTCCTTCTTTAACAGTATCTCTTCTTAATAATGGACTTCCCAGGGGGAACTAGTGGTAAAGAACCCTCCTGCAAATGGAGACACAAGAGATGCAGGCTCGATCCCTGGGTTGGGAAGATCCCTTGGACGAGGGCATGGTTATCCACTCTAGTATTTTTGCCTGGAAAATCCCCATGGACAGAGGAGCTCGGCAGGCTACAGTCCCTAGGGTCACAAAGAGTCGGGCAGGACTGAAGCAACTTAGCGCACACACACGCTTCTTAATAATAGTCTGCAGAGAGGAGAGAAAAGCAGCATGTGGCTATGGGATTTACTAGATGACTGCCGTTTCGGTTGGAGGAGATTGGATATCAGGCAAAATGAAAAAAAAAAAAAAAGTTGGCCCTTCCAGATTCTGAAGTTCTGGAAGTTATGGCACTCTTGATAAATGGTTCTTCTAAGTCACTAGTTCTAAGGATGATGGTGGTGGTTTTGTCACTAAGTCATGTCCAGCTCTTGGGATCTTGTGGACTGTAGCCTGCCAAGCTCCTCTGCCCATGGGATTCTCCAGGCAAGAGTCCTGGAATGGATTGTCATTTCCTTCACCAGGGGATATTCCCAACCTAGGAATCAAACTCAGGTCTCCTGCATTGCAGGCAGATGATTTACCAACCGAGCTATGAGGGAATAGCTGTGAATTTTAGCAGACCCAGGAACTGAAAGCGATCATGTTCAGAAGCAAACAGCCTGGGTCACCTGCTCAAAAACTACAGTGCAGCCCACTGGTCCTTCGATTATGGTCTCTGGAATACAGCCCTCCGGATGATCTCATGAACTGCAGAGAAGCTCTGTTTCCCTTGGGAGAGGATGAAGCTTCAGATAACCCACGTCTGAGGTCTAAGATGATCACAATCTCTGCTGTCCCAGGAAACCCTGAACTACAGGGCAGACCATCCAGACAGCAGAGCCTTGGAAAGGTGTGTAACCCTTGCTTGTTTGGCTTGGTTTTGGTCTGTTTTTTCTCACTTGTGTGTTTGTCTTTGTGTCTTTAAGCCCCATTGATTCCTGTATTAGGTTTCTATTGCTGCTGCAATACATTACCACAAATTTCATGGCTTAAAACAGCATAATTTATTATCTCACGGTTCAAGTCTAACTTCTAGAAGTCTGGGTAAAATCAAGGTGTCATGGGGGAAGTTCCTTTGTGGAGGTTCTAGGGAAGGGTCCATTTCCTCGTCTTTCTCTGCTTGCAGAGGCCAGCTGCGTTCCTTCGCTTGTGGGTCCCTCCCCCCATTTTCAAAGCCAGCAGCCTCAGGCTCAGGGCTCCTTGTGCTGCCTTCCCTCTGGTTCTCTCCTCTGTCTCCCTTCTCCATTGGGCTCTTAGGAATCATCTAGGCTACTCTCCATAGTTCCAGGTCAGCTGACTGGCAATTGTAATTCCCCTATACCATGGAAGGCAACATATTCACAAGTCTTTTATGAATGTGGCCATGGGCATCTTTGGGGAAGCCATTATTCTGCCCACCACAGTCCCCACTATCTCTGTCTGGAGAGAGTGTGTACTTTTTTTTCACATCAAGCAATGGAATCTGGCAATTTGATTAAAATATGTTTAAATGCAACATACTTCATCCACATTAATAAATGACTTTTCTATAACCTAGACAGTGTAATATTCAATAAAAAAAAAGACATGGGTTTCGTAATCAGACAAGCCTGATTCCTACTAAGGCATATTCTAGCTGTCTAATAACTTCTGGCTAGTTAAAAAATTTTGAGACATAGATTCCTGTCTTGTGAAAGGGAGAAAAATACTTCTATGACTGTTTTCCTTAAATTAAATATAAATAATGTGTCAGAATCATAGTAGAATTATAACCAATTGTATTATTATTTCCTGAAATCCTGAGTTCCATCTCAGAACTGTTGGGTAAGATCAGTTCAAGAACCTAAATTCTGTGTTTTTGTTTAATGAATTGCATTTAGTGAAAAACATTTCCCTCGGGTTTTTGTCTGATTTGTTAGCATATGTGAGATGCTTGAAATTCAAAGATGAAAAAGTGATTTGTAAGTGCAAAACGATGCAGCTGTCCTTATCAATAAACAGGTAATACCATCCTTTGAAGGCTGGGGCTGTAGATATCAGGAAAATAGAAAGATGGGTACCAAGAAGGAAGCCTTAGAGCTACTCAGAATTAAAGAAGATGAATCTTTACTGTCAATTTAAGTCTCCCATCTGCTGGTGCATGTGGAGGATAGATTTCCTTTTCCACTAGATTTACTTCCTGATATACAAGTTTATCAGTCAAGCAAGGACTATTCATCAAGTCATTTCCCATCGATAACTCTAACCTAAACAGGACAGGCTGTGTTTATTATTCACTCCTAAAAGGCCAGAGCTCATTGGCCACTGCTGTGGGCAGAGGAACAGACCAGGAGAGAGGAAGAGATGAGAGCACTCAAAGGAATAGCTGTGCACTGCAGTCAAGCTTGAATGTCACAGAGGTGTGAAAACCGGAAAAAGCTCCAGCAATGGCAGGAAAGCAAATACTGACCTGCTAATCCCCTCGTGTACCGACTACCCATTTGATGATCTTACTCTCATTTATTCATTCAACAAATGTAAGCTGAGTCCTCCCCGTAGACCAGGCCCATATAAGACTAAAGAAAACATTATACCAGTGACCACCACCACCCCCTAGAAACAGGCACACGCTTTTGCTCTGGAGTTATAAGAAATTTAATAACCTTTTGCTTCTAGAGACTGGATGCTCTTTAAAAAATCTCAGCACTATAGTCATGTGATACAGCATAAGATCCTACAGTAATCTTTTTCTGAAAGGCATCACCATGGTCTGCCTTTGACACGATACAAATTCAAGGGACTACATTGCACGTGGCCTCCAGAAACTTACCTTCAAAGTGGCAATCCTACTCATGCCGCACACATGAAACACACTGAACAACATGGAATAAATGTCTGAGAATCTAAACCCAGTTAGTTCGCAAGCCAAACCTTGCTTCAACTTGTGTCGACATTATTTGCTCCCTGGTTGCTCATCTGAGGTGCCTTTTAAGATGAAAGAAAAGACTTTGAAGCTACGGTTCCCTTGTGCGGTCCCTTCTCTTCAGGAAGTTTGGGAACCAGCAAGTCCTGGTAGAGGCCATTTCTACACTGCACTCGTGCTCAGAACTCAGATGTGATGATGACCATAGAGGGGAAGGCAAGGAGGAGGGAACCAGCGAGGGGGGACAGCTGAATGGCATTTTGGCAATCACAGTTGTGCGTTCATTGATTTCTTGGAAGGCTTATAAATTCCCCAAACACCAGAAGCACCTGTGTTCAAACAGAGATTATGTATGCAATGCTTGTGTTCCAGAGCTAATTGGAAAATCTTTGATGATCTGTTGGTTTGGATTTGCATTGCCTGTGACTGCTCTCCTCGTGTGAATGCAGTGGGATTGCAGCCTGGATGTCTTTGACTTAAGCGACTTCAGCGGGCTTCCCAGGTGGTGCTAGTGATAGAGAACCCTCCTGCCAAAGCAGGAAACATAGGAGATCCCGGTTCAATCCCTGAGTTGCGAAGAACCCTGGGAGGATGGCCCAGCAACGCACTCTAGTAATCTTGCCTGGAGAATCTCATGGACAGAGGAGCCTGGCAGTCTATGGCACGCATGCAACTTCAACAGTGTAGAGGGGACGAGAGATTGTCAGATGGCGTGCCAGGGAGTGAACACCCAAGAATAATTGATATAATATGGCATTTCTAAACACACTTTTCTTCAATGAGCTTATGCTGGGAGACAGAGTAAATGTGAGGCTTCAATCTGTTATGCCCTCAATATCCTCATTCTTGCAGGTCTTTCAAGGCTGAGCATCTTTCTTTTTTGAGTATGGTTCTAGTCCTTAAAGATACAGTACACATTTTTCATGCAGCATGGAAACCCAAGAAAATAACCCAACCAAAGAGACAGAGATAGGACTTCCAAAAGGAAAGTGCCAATATTCTGCTTACTGAGCGATGGCACTGCACTGCGTCCAAAGGGCCAGTTTCAGAGAGTTTCTAAGACTCCTGATCTGATCTTCTATGCTGACTTCATCACCTCACCCTGTCCTAAGATTGGACATCCCTGTGATCAACACACAGAATAACTGCATGCGTAAAGTGACTTTTATCAGGGGGGTGATGGGGAGACTTCCCTGGCTTCAGTAGTTTCCATCTTTAGTCTTTGCTAATTGCAGGTTGTACGCCTGTGAACTTGCGCATGGTTTGCCCTTCCCTTGCTCACCAGCCAGGAGCAAGTATAGTTTAGAAACTGAAAAGGCGCTTCTTAACACAACGTTAGTTAGAAGAGGGTCAGAACCCCGACTCAGGCATTTACTAGCTGGGTGATCTTGAAGAAGCTGCTTGCTGACTGAAACTTCTGCATCTGTAAAATGGGCTGAATGATAGCTTCCTCCCAGCATTGTTAAAAGAAGTTTCCTTCTAATGCTCTCAGAGCAACAGTGCATGGCACCTCTTGGGTGCTTAATAAATATTAGGTCATCGGCTATCTCCCCTATACCCTCCCTCCTCCTCCACACACACACACACACACACACACACACACTCCTTCATACATACTTCCTAGCTCCTAACCTCCTGCTCAGAAGTTTGAACGTCTTTGAGGGAGGGAGAAGGAGAATAAGAGGAGATTGTTGA
>SJYW01043046.1:0-22075 GCA_006410735.1 Raphicerus campestris | reverse complement strand
GGCATGTTGAGAACAGGGATCTTCAGTGAGTCCAGGAGCTGATACTCTGTCCTTTGTCCCTGGTGCCACAAGCCCAGCAGAGGGGCCCAAATTCAGGTCCATTCCCCACCTCCTGCACATTCTTGCTCCCCAGACAAGCCCCCCACCCCAACTCCTCAGACTAGGGATCAGGCTTTTCCCTCCCCAGTACCCCCTTACTGCCTCCTCCACTAAGACACACCTTTCACCCTCCACTTGGACTTGGTGTCCTGCCTGCCCCCTGTCCTCTGTCCCTCCTCAAGATACCTGCCCTCCCCTCTGTGGACACACACCCCAGATGTGTTGATGGTCAGGTCATGGGTCACCCTCCCTTCAGTCAAGAGTTTCTCAAGGACTGGCTGGGCCTTGCTCACCCAGGTCCTCAGCCTCTGGTCCAGAGCAGGTGCTGAGTTAGAAGGGCCCCTGTGTGGCTGCAGCTCCTAGTGTCCAGCCCGCTTCCTTGGGCCCTTCCACCCCAGTGAGCTCCCAGCTCTCAGCACACACCTGCCCCTGCCTGGGGCTTCAGGGGGACCATCTTTGCCTTGTGTTTGCTGTGAGTTTGAGCTCACAGTCCCTCTCTCATTTTTTGACCCCCTCCCCCCGCTCATTGCATATCTGCCACTTTCCTATCTGGGGGGGTGGGATTCCCAGAGGCTTTTCTATAACTGAAAGTTAGTCCCCAGGTTACATCTCAACAATGGCTTCCACTGAGTCTTAAGTGTTTAATGTGAAGCCCAAGACTGTGAATGTCTGTCCCTGTCAGACTCTACTTGCTCTTTCTCCCATAAACATTGCTCTGTGCCCCCTGCCCCTGGCTTCTTCTGTGAGAAGTACCCTTCCCCTATCATTTCCTAAGGATGCAAACTCCAGACTGCAATCATTCTCTTAAAACAGTTTAATCCAAATAGTGGAAAATATAGCAACCCACCTTCCCCAAAGGTTTTAATAGTCACCTTCTGAGGGCCCTGTGATGGGGGCTCCAGAACTCCTGAGTCATAGAAGCAAAAGGGGACCATGAAGATGAGTGCAGGTATCATTGTCAGGACTCAGACTCCTTGGTCTGCCTCCAGAGGACTCTCTTGTGTATCTGGGACCTCGGGCATTTGAGGAGCACCACAAGGGGGAGCCCTGAGTATGAGCCCAGGACTCTGCTCACCCACACCCTGAAGGGAAGATAGTGCAGGAATCACCGGACTTAGCTCTAAGGTCAGCTTCCTAACCTGAGTCCCGTGGGTCCATTAATGTCCTGGGAGATGGGTTCTAGGAGTTCTGTAACAGCCTTGTAACAGAATGCAATGTTTCCAGGGTATGTGCGTGCATATTTCTGGGACAGTCATATTCTCAATGAGAACTGTGTACTGGAAAAGCTAAAATGTTTCCAAGGGGCTTTCTTGTATCTCCAAAAAGAAGTAGGGTTTCCTAATATTGTGTACCAAACAGAATAAGTGAGGGAGCAAAGATTTAGGATTCTCTCTGTGTTGTCCGTCTGGAGCAGTGACCTCCCTTGGCATCAAGAGAAGCAGGTCAGAAAGATCTGGTAGTCTCTCTGGGCATTTAATTTCCCCAGCTTGTCTCTTTCCCAAACTACAGCATCCGAGCATCCCTGGACCGAACTACAACTTTGTATCCTTTGACAACATCTCCCCATTTCCCCACCTCCCTCCCATCACTGTTCTACTTTCTGCCTCTGTGAATCTGTTTTTTTGATTCCACACATAAGTGCAATTGCAATAGTTTTTCTGTCTCCCTTTCAACTCAGTGTAATGTCCTCCAGGTTTATCTATGTTGTTGCTAATGTCAGAATTTCTTTCTTTTTTAGGGCTGAATAATATTCCGTGTGTGTGTTTCTTATTCTATTTACCCACTGATGGACACTTAGGTTATTTTCATATTGCCAGGCTCTTTAATATCAGATAAGATGAGAGGGCAAAAACTAAAATTGCAGATTTGGAAAAACAGAATCTGTACAGATTGTTATAAAGTGTTTCATTATTTAAAACATTATCAAAAGGTGGCATATACATATCTTGATACTGCTTGTTGTAAAATGTTATCAAACACTTTATAGAATGAGAGAACTTCTTGAATTTCATTTTCTATCAAAAGATAATCCGTGCACCAATGTGTTGTAAACTACTGTTAAAATATAGAGCAGTATAAACACCCCACCAAGTTTCCACATGCCCTTTTGAGTAAATCCACCTCCCCAACCCAAGAGGGGGCTGCTTTCGATCTGCATAGTAGATTGGTTTAACCTATTTCAGAATCATACCCGTGTATATTCTTTTGTTTCTAGAATATGTCAATTATCACAAAGTTTTTGAGATGCATCCATGTTTTGTGTAGTTTATAGTTCATCCTTTGTATTGTAATACTCTAGGTTTGACTATATTACTGTGTTTATTCCCCTGTTGACTGATACATTGCCTGCTTCTAATTTGGGATTATTATGAGAAAGCTGCTATGAATGAACATTCTTATATAAGACTTGTAGAGGAAGATTTCATTTCTGTTGAGAAAACACTTATGGTTGAAATTGCTGGGTCATGGGGTAATTTATGTTTAATTGTATAAGAAACTGTCAGACCCTTGAGTGTAGCTTTTACACACCCACAGTGATGTACTCTTGCCTGGAAAATCCCATGGATGGAAGAGTCTGGTGGGCTGCAGTCCATGAGGTCGCTAAGAGTTGGACACGACTGAGCGACTTCACTTTCACTTTTCACTTTTCACTTTCACGCATTGGAGAAGGAAATGGCAACCCACTCCAGTGTTCCTGCCTGGAGAATCCCAGGGATGGAGGAGCCTGGTGGGCTGCCGTCTATGGGGTCGCACGGAGTTGGACACAACTGAAGCGACTTAGCAGCAGCAGCAGCAGTGATGTATGCATGTTCTAGTTGCTCCACATGACCACTGCATTCTGCATTGCTTCTTCACTGACCTTCATTTCATTTCCTTCCTAACAACCGGAGGGACAGTTCCAATGTGGGCATCTGAGTGGCCCAACCATAGAAAACATCAGTGAGGCATCATCACTCACAGCTAAAATCCAATTTATTTCTCTGGCGTTCAGGCCCATCCAATACCTCTGTTATTCTGCACCTCATTTGTGATGCTCAGATAAGATGCAGGACTCTGTAGCAACCTGTATACAATCACTACTTACCACAGGGTAAAGGCTGAGCAGTATCAATCTGGGAGCAATGAGAGGTGGAGCTTGTGGGATCCAGGAAGGCTTCCTGGAGGAGGTGATGTGGAGGTCAAGGAAAAGTTAGAATTAACAAGGCAAAAAGGCAGGAAAGAGTTGCAGGATTAAATGCTTTGCTCAAGGATCTCATGAGCCTTCTGTGGCAGAGCTGATGTGACCGCTGCTTGTGTGTAGGAAGGAGGAGGGAGAAGGGAGAATTGAGCCTGNCCAAGACTGTGAATGTCTGTCCCTGTCAGACTCTACTTGCTCTTTCTCCCATAAACATTGCTCTGTGCCCCCTGCCCCTGGCTTCTTCTGTGAGAAGTACCCTTCCCCTATCATTTCCTAAGGATGCAAACTCCAGACTGCAATCATTCTCTTAAAACAGTTTAATCCAAATAGTGGAAAATATAGCAACCCACCTTCCCCAAAGGTTTTAATAGTCACCTTCTGAGGGCCCTGTGATGGGGGCTCCAGAACTCCTGAGTCATAGAAGCAAAAGGGGACCATGAAGATGAGTGCAGGTATCATTGTCAGGACTCAGACTCCTTGGTCTGCCTCCAGAGGACTCTCTTGTGTATCTGGGACCTCGGGCATTTGAGGAGCACCACAAGGGGGAGCCCTGAGTATGAGCCCAGGACTCTGCTCACCCACACCCTGAAGGGAAGATAGTGCAGGAATCACCGGACTTAGCTCTAAGGTCAGCTTCCTAACCTGAGTCCCGTGGGTCCATTAATGTCCTGGGAGATGGGTTCTAGGAGTTCTGTAACAGCCTTGTAACAGAATGCAATGTTTCCAGGGTATGTGCGTGCATATTTCTGGGACAGTCATATTCTCAATGAGAACTGTGTACTGGAAAAGCTAAAATGTTTCCAAGGGGCTTTCTTGTATCTCCAAAAAGAAGTAGGGTTTCCTAATATTGTGTACCAAACAGAATAAGTGAGGGAGCAAAGATTTAGGATTCTCTCTGTGTTGTCCGTCTGGAGCAGTGACCTCCCTTGGCATCAAGAGAAGCAGGTCAGAAAGATCTGGTAGTCTCTCTGGGCATTTAATTTCCCCAGCTTGTCTCTTTCCCAAACTACAGCATCCGAGCATCCCTGGACCGAACTACAACTTTGTATCCTTTGACAACATCTCCCCATTTCCCCACCTCCCTCCCATCACTGTTCTACTTTCTGCCTCTGTGAATCTGTTTTTTTGATTCCACACATAAGTGCAATTGCAATAGTTTTTCTGTCTCCCTTTCAACTCAGTGTAACGTCCTCCAGGTTTATCTATGTTGTTGCTAATGTCAGAATTTCTTTCTTTTTTAGGGCTGAATAATATTCCGTGTGTGTGTTTCTTATTCTATTTACCCACTGATGGACACTTAGGTTATTTTCATATTGCCAGGCTCTTTAATATCAGATAAGATGAGAGGGCAAAAACTAAAATTGCAGATTTGGAAAAACAGAATCTGTACAGATTGTTATAAAGTGTTTCATTATTTAAAACATTATCAAAAGGTGGCATATACATATCTTGATACTGCTTGTTGTAAAATGTTATCAAACACTTTATAGAATGAGAGAACTTCTTGAATTTCATTTTCTATCAAAAGATAATCCGTGCACCAATGTGTTGTAAACTACTGTTAAAATATAGAGCAATATAAACACCCCACCAAGTTTCCACATGCCCTTTTGAGTAAATCCACCTCCCCAACCCAAGAGGGGGCTGCTTTCGATCTGCATAGTAGATTGGTTTAACCTATTTCAGAATCATACCCGTGTATATTCTTTTGTTTCTAGAATATGTCAATTATCACAAAGTTTTTGAGATGCATCCATGTTTTGTGTAGTTTATAGTTCATCCTTTGTATTGTAATACTCTAGGTTTGACTATATCACTGTGTTTATTCCCCTGTTGACTGATACATTGCCTGCTTCTAATTTGGGATTATTATGAGAAAGCTGCTATGAATGAACATTCTTATATAAGACTTGTAGAGGAAGATTTCATTTCTGTTGAGAAAATACTTATGGTTGAAATTGCTGGGTCATGGGGTAATTTATGTTTAATTGTATAAGAAACTGTCAGACCCTTGAGTGTAGCTTTTACACACCCACAGTGATGTACTCTTGCCTGGAAAATCCCGTGGATGGAAGAGTCTGGTGGGCTGCAGTCCATGGGGTCGCTAAGAGTTGGACACGACTGAGCGACTTCACTTTCACTTTTCACTTTTCACTTTCACGCATTGGAGAAGGAAATGGCAACCCACTCCAGTGTTCCTGCCTGGAGAATCCCAGGGATGGAGGAGCCTGGTGGGCTGCCGTCTATGGGGTCGCACGGAGTTGGACACAACTGAAGCGACTTAGCAGCAGCAGCAGCAGTGATGTATGCATGTTCTAGTTGCTCCACATGACCACTGCATTCTGCATTGCTTCTTCACTGACCTTCATTTCATTTCCTTCCTAACAACCGGAGGGACAGTTCCAATGTGGGCATCTGAGTGGCCCAACCATAGAAAACATCAGTGAGGCATCATCACTCACAGCTAAAATCCAATTTATTTCTCTGGCGTTCAGGCCCATCCAATACCTCTGTTATTCTGCACCTCATTTGTGATGCTCAGATAAGATGCAGGACTCTGTAGCGACCTGTATACAATCACTACTTACCACAGGGTAAAGGCTGAGCAGTATCAATCTGGGAGCAATGAGAGGTGGAGCTTGTGGGATCCAGGAAGGCTTCCTGGAGGAGGTGATGTGGAGGTCAAGGAAAAGTTAGAATTAACAAGGCAAAAAGGCAGGAAAGAGTTGCAGGATTAAATGCTTTGCTCAAGGATCTCATGAGCCTTCTGTGGCAGAGCTGATGTGACCGCTGCTTGTGTGTAGGAAGGAGGAGGGAGAAGGGAGAATTGAGCCTGGCTAACTGGAGGCTGATTCATATCCCCGCTTGAGTCAAGAGTGAGGCTTTGGGGTGGCACAAGGTAAGGATCTGGAGCTGAGACACTTCCCTAAAGCCAAGAAATTGCTTTGCTTTGTACATGGCCTANTGGCTAACTGGAGGCTGATTCATATCCCCGCTTGAGTCAAGAGTGAGGCTTTGGGGTGGCACAAGGTAAGGATCTGGAGCTGAGACACTTCCCTAAAGCCAAGAAATTGCTTTGCTTTGTACACGGCCTACAGCCTTGGAGCAAGAGTAGACAAGGAAAAACTATGCCCTTCAGCTAGAGGAAAGGTCAAGGCTGACATCCGCCCCACACGAGTTTTGCGTTTTGTTTTTTTTTTTAAGTTTCCACAAGAGGAATAGAAATTTCAGGTCTTCTTTTCTTGTGAGTTTGGGTCCAAATGTGCATGATCCCTGAGATCCAACAACTCCAACCTGGAAAATTAACACAGTCAGTGCCCAATAGGCGATTGATCTGGAGGGTCCTGAGCAGGAGCAGGTGGAGTTATTCTGGGTGAAGCTCCCAACCCAGTAGGACCCTTCCAGGAAAAGGGGTCCTGTAAAAGAGGGTCTCAGCTTAATGACAAAATACATGAGGAACAACCCACTGTGAGTCCCAGGAACTCCAGTGAACACACATCAATCAGAAATACTCAATAAACAAATTCACTTTATATGATAAAGCACATTAGAAAAAGAATCATGAAGTAAGGACAGGAAGATGTGAAAGAGGACCATAAAGGGCTGAAGGGTGTCTTCCCAAAATTCGTGTCTACTCAGAACTTCAGAATGGGCCTTATTTAGAAGTAGGGTCTTTGCAGACATATTTAGTTAAGAATGGAGGGTGAGCCTGAAATCTCATGCCTGGTATCTTTATAAGAGAAATGAGAGAGAGATTTGCACACACACAGTTGAGAGAAGATGAGTACATGAAGGTGGAGGCAGAGACACAGATAAGCGGCCACAAGCTAAGGGGCCTCCAGAAGCTAAAAGAGGAAGATTCTTTCTGTAGAATCTGAAGCAGCACAGCTCTGCTGACACCTTGATTTCAGACTTCAGGCCTCCAGGACAGTGAGAGAATAAATCTCTGTTGTTTTAAGCCATCAAACGTGTACCAACTTGTTGTAATAGTCCTAGGAATCCAAGATAAGTTTCCAGAAAGAAAAAAAGAGTTTTTGTCTTATTTTTTAAAAGTTTACCGAGAGAATGCCTGATCTCCTGCCCTAGGGCATGGTGGTCTCATGGATCCCAGGACCCCTTGTTATATCCTGTGTCCCCCAATGTCTGAGACTCACAGGGCAGGATCCACTGATCTAGAGAAGGGTCCAAATGCCCACAGGAGCCAGGAGGGAAGAAAATAAGTAAAAGGGATGGAGAGGACTAGGGCCCCTGGAGAGATTAGCTGCACTTGTTGGGGGGGCTAAAAAGTAAGAGGCCATGTGCATGACATGGTCTTATGTTTATAAACCTGGAAAAAAACTACAGATATGTATCACAAACTTGTGCATGTGTGTACGTGTGTGCATGCTCAGTCCCTCTGTCGTGTCAGATCCCATGGACTATAGCCCACTAGGCTCATCTGTCAATGGCATTTTCCCAGACAAGATTACTGGAGTGGGTTGCCATTTCTTTCTTCAGGGTATCTTCCTGACCCAGAGATCACATACTGGTCACCTGCATAGACAGGCAGACTCTTTACCAGTGAGCCACATGGGAAGCTGCATATGTACACACATGTCTATGTATGATTTCAGAGCATGTGAAAGGTGTTGAAGGCTGTACATGAGGTTGAGGATATGGATGATCCCTGGATGGAGAGGTGGACACTCCGTGAGCAGGCAGGAAGCTCGGCCATGCCCAAGAGTGTAAACCGGGCACATGTGAGATGCTCATAGTCCTGCTTCATGTCAGTTATACATGAGAAGAAGGAAATATAGAAAATGCTCAAAGGTGAGCATGAAAAGTAGTAAAAGTAAAGGACATGGTAGCTACTCAGCTCCACTCCTCCTTCCAGAGGCAACACGGCCCAGTGACACCAGATCTCCTGAAGCTTCAAGAGGGGCTGGAAACCCAGATTTCCAGGTGAAATTAAAACACTGCAGCTACCAATACTTCAGGAAATAATAATACTGATTCTACACAATCTCTTCCTAAAAACTCTGTGAAGAGAAACCAAACACATCCCTGGGCCACCTTCAGGACCACCTTCAGGTGTTTGCAACACCTGATCTGGAAGAATGAAGCTTTCATGCACTTATGTCCAAAGTGGGGCTAGGGCCTTCAGTGTCCTCTGTGAGAGGCGGGGGAACAGGTAGCTGGCGTGGATTGAGTGTGTTTTGTGCCAGGCCCTTTCATGAGCCCTTCACATGCTATTATTTATTTAACTGATATAAATCAGGTATTAAGTTTCCTCATCCTACACAAACGAGGAAACTGAGGCTTTGATGACTAACTTGCCCAAGATCATTCAGTTATGAGTGTCTCCTCCAGGCCCCACAGCCTCCCTGTCACTCTGAGTATCCATCTCCCCTCCTTCTCTGCCCTTCTGACCTCCTCCTTCTTCCTCTGTCCTGACGTTGACCTTCCTGGCTCACACCTTGACCTTCCTGGCTCACTGTCTTCCAGTCCACATGCCTGGCTGCTGGGGCAGGCAGGGCTCAGCCACATCCAGGCTGCTCTGATGGGGGTACCATGTCCAGGCTCACAGACTAGAGTGGAGGAGGGCTGCAGGGAGACTCAGGCAAACTTCCACTTCCTGCTTTCCAGGTGGGGGAACTGAGGCCCAGAGAGGGCACAGGCCTGACCCAGGGTCACACAGCTGGAATCCCCATGCCTCTCCCACCCCAAATCCTCCCTCTGTGCCATTAAAAGCCTCCAAAATTGTCTTTCACCCTTAAGTGGAAATCCCAGTGGCAGTTCAGGGAGTTAAGTTGGTAACAAACTGGGGTACAGAGCATTAACATCCCAGAGTAACATATATGTGGTGTCCCTCCCCCACCCCGGCAGTGCCCACTGGGAGGCCTGAAGGCTCCAGGGCTCCACTGGCACTTGGGGCTCAAGGAGCTTTGTGAGTCCAGGGAGGTTCTCAGGTTTGCTCTGTGTTTCTCTTTCCAGCCTCAGCTTGTCGCAGGGTTTATTATCAGCAAAGGTGACATCATAATCCCCTGATGGCAGGAAGCTGGCTGGGGCTCAGGGTGCTGGCCCTTCAGCCCTGGGGGCCTCTCAGCAAATGGTCCCTTGGAAACAGGGCAGCTGTCCCTGAGGAGGGGGTGGGCTGGGAGGGGCCTCACTCCCCCCACACTGGACCCTGGAGGAGCCCCTGTGTGAGCAGGACTGCAGGCCTGACTGGCAGGACTGCCTTGGGCAGGTGACCTGCGCAATTCCATGGTCTCCAGGGTCCCTGCCACTCTGGCCACGTGTCCCTGTCACAGGCCTGAAACCCCTTCAGGCCCCTGTTCTCCTGTCTCAGTTCCAGTCCAGGCCCCTCCTCCATGGGAAGTTTGGCTCCATGCCTGCATCTCTTCAGGGTCAGAAGACCCCTACTGGGCTGCCTCAGGGCCCCTGGGATTCTGGGATCCCCCCCAGTCAACTCCACTCTATCATCCCCAACCCACACCTCAGTCCGGGGGTGCATCCTCAGGGCTGTCTCCTCCCAGGGGTTAAGGAGGTACCTCCTCTTTCAGCTCCTGCCCTTAAAATGGTTCATCTGTCCATCCCCATCCCCTCCCTGGGAGGCCTTGAAAAGCTCCACATCAGCATCAGACACAGCATACTTGTTCATTTCCAACCCCTTGGTTCCTACCTTGGAAGCTGCTAACCAGTCTCCCAGGTCAGAAAAATCCTGCTCATGTAGGACTACTAGATCTTTCCAGACTCGCATCTGGATGGCTCCTTTGAAGCTGAAAAGCCAAACATGATGTTTACTTGTTCTGTGGTTTCTCCATGACTCTCCTCCTTGGAGTCATGCTGGGTTGGGGTCTCTCTTTCCAAATGAGGAAGAATCAAACGTTAAGGCAAAATTGAGGGAAGGGGATTCAGAATAGTTGCTAGTATTACCAAAAGGTGTGGGGTCTGGTTGTTCACTGCCCAAAAGTCAATAAGCAGGCCAGGTTGGTGGGAAGGAAAGTTTACTTCATTTCAGATGGTGGCAATTTGATGGGAGGGTGGATGTCTATCCCAAGGCTGACTCCCCTCCCCACCCTATTCACCGTACACCCCTGCCAAGCAGGAGGTGAGAGCCTTTATAGGCCGAGGGAGGGGGCTACATGCAGAAACGGAACAGTCAGCTCTGACAGTCATCTTCACATCGGTCCTCGGTGGTCTGACTAGCATCATCTTGATTGTTTTAAGTACAGTTAATCTTCAGGTCTAGGGTTGGTTTGTTTCCATTTGTTTGAGGCCAGTTCTCAGAACTGGCAGCTTATGTCTTGGCTACAGACTGATCATCATGTAGTTGCCTTCTTCCACCTGGTGGGGGTTCCAGTACCTATAAGAGGGCTCACAGGATATGGCTCAGAATATTATCTGTAGCCCTCAAGGAGGAACTAATAATCCTTAACTACACTTAATGAGCTCATTATTATTATTATTTTGTCTCCTTTTTCTGTTTTCCTTTGTTTCGGCATGTTCTCATTTCTCTGATTAAACTCATTCTTTAAAGTTTTCCATAGACAAAAGGCAGGCAGAGGTCATGGAGGGAAGGACCATAGAGTCCTGCTCTGTCTCACTACTTCCTACATCATCTTGTCCCCATGGCCTTGCTCTCGCCCCGTGGCTCCTCCCTATTCACCCCTGAAGCTNCATAATCCCCTGATGGCAGGAAGCTGGCTGGGGCTCAGGGTGCTGGCCCTTCAGCCCTGGGGGCCTCTCAGCAAATGGTCCCTTGGAAACAGGGCAGCTGTCCCTGAGGAGGGGGTGGGCTGGGAGGGGCCTCACTCCCCCCACACTGGACCCTGGAGGAGCCCCTGTGTGAGCAGGACTGCAGGCCTGACTGGCAGGACTGCCTTGGGCAGGTGACCTGCGCAATTCCATGGTCTCCAGGGTCCCTGCCACTCTGGCCACGTGTCCCTGTCACAGGCCTGAAACCCCTTCAGGCCCCTGTTCTCCTGTCTCAGTTCCAGTCCAGGCCCCTCCTCCATGGGAAGTTTGGCTCCATGCCTGCATCTCTTCAGGGTCAGAAGACCCCTACTGGGCTGCCTCAGGGCCCCTGGGATTCTGGGATCCCCCCCAGTCAACTCCACTCTATCATCCCCAACCCACACCTCAGTCCGGGGGTGCATCCTCAGGGCTGTCTCCTCCCAGGGGTTAAGGAGGTACCTCCTCTTTCAGCTCCTGCCCTTAAAATGGTTCATCTGTCCATCCCCATCCCCTCCCTGGGAGGCCTTGAAAAGCTCCACATCAGCATCAGACACAGCATACTTGTTCATTTCCAACCCCTTGGTTCCTACCTTGGAAGCTGCTAACCAGTCTCCCAGGTCAGAAAAATCCTGCTCATGTAGGACTACTAGATCTTTCCAGACTCGCATCTGGATGGCTCCTTTGAAGCTGAAAAGCCAAACATGATGTTTACTTGTTCTGTGGTTTCTCCATGACTCTCCTCCTTGGAGTCATGCTGGGTTGGGGTCTCTCTTTCCAAATGAGGAAGAATCAAACGTTAAGGCAAAATTGAGGGAAGGGGATTCAGAATAGTTGCTAGTATTACCAAAAGGTGTGGGGTCTGGTTGTTCACTGCCCAAAAGTCAATAAGCAGGCCAGGTTGGTGGGAAGGAAAGTTTACTTCATTTCAGATGGTGGCAATTTGATGGGAGGGTGGATGTCTATCCCAAGGCTGACTCCCCTCCCCACCCTATTCACCGTACACCCCTGCCAAGCAGGAGGTGAGAGCCTTTATAGGCCGAGGGAGGGGGCTACATGCAGAAACGGAACAGTCAGCTCTGACAGTCATCTTCACATCGGTCCTCGGTGGTCTGACTAGCATCATCTTGATTGTTTTAAGTACAGTTAATCTTCAGGTCTAGGGTTGGTTTGTTTCCATTTGTTTGAGGCCAGTTCTCAGAACTGGCAGCTTATGTCTTGGCTACAGACTGATCATCATGTAGTTGCCTTCTTCCACCTGGTGGGGGTTCCAGTACCTATAAGAGGGCTCACAGGATATGGCTCAGAATATTATCTGTAGCCCTCAAGGAGGAACTAATAATCCTTAACTACACTTAATGAGCTCATTATTATTATTATTTTGTCTCCTTTTTCTGTTTTCCTTTGTTTCGGCATGTTCTCATTTCTCTGATTAAACTCATTCTTTAAAGTTTTCCATAGACAAAAGGCAGGCAGAGGTCATGGAGGGAAGGACCATAGAGTCCTGCTCTGTCTCACTACTTCCCACATCATCTTGTCCCCATGGCCTTGCTCTCGCCCCGTGGCTCCTCCCTATTCACCCCTGAAGCTGCCCTCCTCCGAGTGGGGCTATGTCCCCTCAGATGGCATAGTGATGCTGCAGGGAGGAGAGGCCAGGACGTGTGTCTTCAGGTTGCTGTGGAAGGAGCTGCTACTGCTGCTGCTAAATTGCTTCAGTCGTGTCTGACTCTGTGCGACCCCATAGACAGCAGCCCACCAGGCTCCCCCGTCCCTGGGATTCTCCAGGCAAGAACACTGGAGTGGGTTGCCATTTCCTTCTCCAACGCATGAAAGGGAAAAGTGAAAGTGAAGTCACTCAGTCATGTCCGACTCTTAGCGACCCCATGGACTGCAGCCCTCCAGGCTCCTCTGTCCATGGGATTCTCCAGGCAAGAGTACTGGAGTGGGGTGCCATGGCACTATAGCCGTGTCCTGGGTCCCAGAGCCTCGAGCTTTGGTCCTGGGCTCCCCCTATGGGCTCTGTTGATATATGGGCTATACAGCAAAGCATTCAAATCCACACATTTGGCATTTTTATCTGGAATTTATATTTTACCTGTTCATGCCACCTTAAGGAAAGCACTTAATTCTCTGAGCCTTTTGTCATGTGTAAAATGGGGTTAGCAGTACAATCCTCAAGCCCATTTCTGAAACTCTTGGGGTCAGATATAATTCGAAATTCAGTTTTTTCAGCTTCAGGTATGTGACATGGTGTCTATGTGACATGCCACCCCACTGGGGTCTGAAAAGACCTTGTAATCAAACACATTAGTGTTTTGTTTCTGCAACTGCACTTTTGAACATTCACATGAAGTGAAATAAATAGAGATCACAAATTGTCTCATGTCTGTTTAGGTTAAATTTTGCTATCAAAAAAAATTTTTTTTAATTTGTTTTCAGTTTTGAGAGACCTGAAGCATTAGGGTTAGAGATAAGGGCCATCCTATCCTGTGTCTCCATAGATAATGACCCACAGCTCAGAGAGATGCAGGATGTTCATGGTTTGAGGCCAGACCCAACCCAGCTGTGAGGTTTGGGATAAGACAAATCTCCTGACAAGGCCAAGGGTGATGGGTGGGGAGAACAATTCTGGAGTGGCTGTGCTGTTACCTGAGTTTCTGGGGCACTGGTTCTAACTCCATGGATTCTGAGCCTCCGCTGTCGCAGGGCCCTGAGCCTTTTCCAGGTGTCTGGCTTAATCCACCTCCAGAACTGGACCTTTCTCTGGTGGCTCCTCAGTGAAGACCACTGCTGTACTAGTGACCGTGACTTGCCTGATCATCACAGCACCATGTCCACAGGGGTCACATACCCAAACCCGGATACCTGGAATACAGTGTGCTGCTTCCTCCGCCTGCCACAGCTCTTCTGTACCTGTATGGCCTTCTCCCTGGTGGCCGACATGGGCATTTGGAGAGGGGACATAGGTAACTGGTCCATGTCCATCTGGGGCTTCTGTTTTGCTGTGACACTCATAATAGTCACAGTCGAGTTTTTTGATTTCGAATTACGCTTTCCTTTCTTCTGGTACAACCTCTCCATCACCTATGCCTGCTACGGCACCCTCCTCTGCCTCTTGGCCTCCAGCATCTACTCCGTCACCTACGTCCAGTTCCTGCCTGATGGACCTCTCCGGGACCGGGCGGTCGCAGCCACTGCAGTCTCCTGTGTCGCTTCTGCACTTTATGCCATAGATGTGACTTTTGTGTGGAGCTGGTATGAGTTCGAAGAGATCACCTGCTATGTGCACACTATGCCAGGACTGCTGAAGGTGCTGGAGACCTTCATGGCCGGCATCATCTTTACCTTCCTCAGCAACACCTCCCTATACCTGCACCAGCCAGCCCTGGAGTGGTGCGTGGCCGTGTACTCCATCTGCTTCATCCTGGCAGCACTAGCTATGCTGCTAAAACTGGGTGACTGGGAGAACATACTGCCTGTCCGCTTCCCCATTTTCCAGTTGGGGCTAACCTTGTTCTCCGTCCTCCTCTACATCAGCGCTCTGGTCCTCTGGCTGCTTTACCAATTCTATGAGGAATTCAGCGGGCAGCCCCACTGGTCCAGTGATATCAGCTGTTTCAATGACCTCATGTGCACCTGGATCCAGCGGATGGCTGTGGCCATCCTCACAGCCATTAACCTATTGATTTATGTGGCTGACTTGGTGTACTGGGCCTGCCAAGGTTTCTATCGGAACTGAGGACCAGCCCAGGGACTTCTGATCCCCTCTGGTCACAGGAGGTCTCCTCACTGAGCTCTGTTATCCTCTGATGTCTTCAATGGATGTGAACTTGGGCAAACTCTGGGAGATGGTGAGGCACAGGGAAGCCTGGCTTGCTGCAGTCCATGGGGTCGCAGAGTCAGATATGACTCAGCAAGTGAACAACAGCGGTGTCCTCTGATGTCCTCTTGCTGGCTCTCTCATTCCCTCTTCACACCTTTCCCCACTCATCTCTCTCTTTTCTGTTTCATTCTCTCCTTCTGCTCTGTCTCTTTCCTATTTTCCTTGGTTGCCCAAGTCCTGTTTTGCTTCTTTCTCTTGCGTCTCTCATCTTTTCTGCATTATCTGCTTTTTGCCCCTTTTCTGGTCAGCCTTGGTTTCTCATCTCCTGTGTCCTGGCCACCTCTCTCCATTTTCCTTCTTCTGATCCATCAGGACCTGAGATTCCTTCCTTCCCTGTACACCACCCCCTCCCACCTCCTAAGGTGCTGACTCCACAGCACACAGCCCTCTGTGCAGCTGTTCACACACTGAGCCTCCGGAGGGGCCTCATAGCCAAAACAAGTCTGTCCACCTGGGAGTGCCTTAGTTGGTGTGTGTGTGGGGAGAGTTAGGGGGTGGGTTGGGAGGGGTTGGTGGCTGGAGGTATGTAACTAGAATTTGGCTTCCTTTTTCCCAGTGGAGAGGGATGTACCGTGTGTACCTCCCCTTTAAGTCACANCATAATCCCCTGATGGCAGGAAGCTGGCTGGGGCTCAGGGTGCTGGCCCTTCAGCCCTGGGGGCCTCTCAGCAAATGGTCCCTTGGAAACAGGGCAGCTGTCCCTGAGGAGGGGGTGGGCTGGGAGGGGCCTCACTCCCCCCACACTGGACCCTGGAGGAGCCCCTGTGTGAGCAGGACTGCAGGCCTGACTGGCAGGACTGCCTTGGGCAGGTGACCTGCGCAATTCCATGGTCTCCAGGGTCCCTGCCACTCTGGCCACGTGTCCCTGTCACAGGCCTGAAACCCCTTCAGGCCCCTGTTCTCCTGTCTCAGTTCCAGTCCAGGCCCCTCCTCCATGGGAAGTTTGGCTCCATGCCTGCATCTCTTCAGGGTCAGAAGACCCCTACTGGGCTGCCTCAGGGCCCCTGGGATTCTGGGATCCCCCCCAGTCAACTCCACTCTATCATCCCCAACCCACACCTCAGTCCGGGGGTGCATCCTCAGGGCTGTCTCCTCCCAGGGGTTAAGGAGGTACCTCCTCTTTCAGCTCCTGCCCTTAAAATGGTTCATCTGTCCATCCCCATCCCCTCCCTGGGAGGCCTTGAAAAGCTCCACATCAGCATCAGACACAGCATACTTGTTCATTTCCAACCCCTTGGTTCCTACCTTGGAAGCTGCTAACCAGTCTCCCAGGTCAGAAAAATCCTGCTCATGTAGGACTACTAGATCTTTCCAGACTCGCATCTGGATGGCTCCTTTGAAGCTGAAAAGCCAAACATGATGTTTACTTGTTCTGTGGTTTCTCCATGACTCTCCTCCTTGGAGTCATGCTGGGTTGGGGTCTCTCTTTCCAAATGAGGAAGAATCAAACGTTAAGGCAAAATTGAGGGAAGGGGATTCAGAATAGTTGCTAGTATTACCAAAAGGTGTGGGGTCTGGTTGTTCACTGCCCAAAAGTCAATAAGCAGGCCAGGTTGGTGGGAAGGAAAGTTTACTTCATTTCAGATGGTGGCAATTTGATGGGAGGGTGGATGTCTATCCCAAGGCTGACTCCCCTCCCCACCCTATTCACCGTACACCCCTGCCAAGCAGGAGGTGAGAGCCTTTATAGGCCGAGGGAGGGGGCTACATGCAGAAACGGAACAGTCAGCTCTGACAGTCATCTTCACATCGGTCCTCGGTGGTCTGACTAGCATCATCTTGATTGTTTTAAGTACAGTTAATCTTCAGGTCTAGGGTTGGTTTGTTTCCATTTGTTTGAGGCCAGTTCTCAGAACTGGCAGCTTATGTCTTGGCTACAGACTGATCATCATGTAGTTGCCTTCTTCCACCTGGTGGGGGTTCCAGTACCTATAAGAGGGCTCACAGGATATGGCTCAGAATATTATCTGTAGCCCTCAAGGAGGAACTAATAATCCTTAACTACACTTAATGAGCTCATTATTATTATTATTTTGTCTCCTTTTTCTGTTTTCCTTTGTTTCGGCATGTTCTCATTTCTCTGATTAAACTCATTCTTTAAAGTTTTCCATAGACAAAAGGCAGGCAGAGGTCATGGAGGGAAGGACCATAGAGTCCTGCTCTGTCTCACTACTTCCCACATCATCTTGTCCCCATGGCCTTGCTCTCGCCCCGTGGCTCCTCCCTATTCACCCCTGAAGCTGCCCTCCTCCGAGTGGGGCTATGTCCCCTCAGATGGCATAGTGATGCTGCAGGGAGGAGAGGCCAGGACGTGTGTCTTCAGGTTGCTGTGGAAGGAGCTGCTACTGCTGCTGCTAAATTGCTTCAGTCGTGTCTGACTCTGTGCGACCCCATAGACAGCAGCCCACCAGGCTCCCCCGTCCCTGGGATTCTCCAGGCAAGAACACTGGAGTGGGTTGCCATTTCCTTCTCCAACGCATGAAAGGGAAAAGTGAAAGTGAAGTCACTCAGTCATGTCCGACTCTTAGCGACCCCATGGACTGCAGCCCTCCAGGCTCCTCTGTCCATGGGATTCTCCAGGCAAGAGTACTGGAGTGGGGTGCCATGGCACTATAGCCGTGTCCTGGGTCCCAGAGCCTCGAGCTTTGGTCCTGGGCTCCCCCCATGGGCTCTGTTGATATATGGGCTATACAGCAAAGCATTCAAATCCACACATTTGGCATTTTTATCTGGAATTTATATTTTACCTGTTCATGCCACCTTAAGGAAAGCACTTAATTCTCTGAGCCTTTTGTCATGTGTAAAATGGGGTTAGCAGTACAATCCTCAAGCCCATTTCTGAAACTCTTGGGGTCAGATATAATTCGAAATTCAGTTTTTTCAGCTTCAGGTATGTGACATGGTGTCTATGTGACATGCCACCCCACTGGGGTCTGAAAAGACCTTGTAATCAAACACATTAGTGTTTTGTTTCTGCAACTGCACTTTTGAACATTCACATGAAGTGAAATAAATAGAGATCACAAATTGTCTCATGTCTGTTTAGGTTAAATTTTGCTATCAAAAAAAATTTTTTTTAATTTGTTTTCAATTTTGAGAGACCTGAAGCATTAGGGTTAGAGATAAGGGCCATCCTATCCTGTGTCTCCATAGATAATGACCCACAGCTCAGAGAGATGCAGGATGTTCATGGTTTGAGGCCAGACCCAACCCAGCTGTGAGGTTTGGGATAAGACAAATCTCCTGACAAGGCCAAGGGTGATGGGTGGGGAGAACAATTCTGGAGTGGCTGTGCTGTTACCTGAGTTTCTGGGGCACTGGTTCTAACTCCATGGATTCTGAGCCTCCGCTGTCGCAGGGCCCTGAGCCTTTTCCAGGTGTCTGGCTTAATCCACCTCCAGAACTGGACCTTTCTCTGGTGGCTCCTCAGTGAAGACCACTGCTGTACTAGTGACCGTGACTTGCCTGATCATCACAGCACCATGTCCACAGGGGTCACATACCCAAACCCGGATACCTGGAATACAGTGTGCTGCTTCCTCCGCCTGCCACAGCTCTTCTGTACCTGTATGGCCTTCTCCCTGGTGGCCGACATGGGCATTTGGAGAGGGGACATAGGTAACTGGTCCATGTCCATCTGGGGCTTCTGTTTTGCTGTGACACTCATAATAGTCACAGTCGAGTTTTTTGATTTCGAATTACGCTTTCCTTTCTTCTGGTACAACCTCTCCATCACCTATGCCTGCTACGGCACCCTCCTCTGCCTCTTGGCCTCCAGCATCTACTCCGTCACCTACGTCCAGTTCCTGCCTGATGGACCTCTCCGGGACCGGGCGGTCGCAGCCACTGCAGTCTCCTGTGTCGCTTCTGCACTTTATGCCATAGATGTGACTTTTGTGTGGAGCTGGTATGAGTTCGAAGAGATCACCTGCTATGTGCACACTATGCCAGGACTGCTGAAGGTGCTGGAGACCTTCATGGCCGGCATCATCTTTACCTTCCTCAGCAACACCTCCCTATACCTGCACCAGCCAGCCCTGGAGTGGTGCGTGGCCGTGTACTCCATCTGCTTCATCCTGGCAGCACTAGCTATGCTGCTAAAACTGGGTGACTGGGAGAACATACTGCCTGTCCGCTTCCCCATTTTCCAGTTGGGGCTAACCTTGTTCTCCGTCCTCCTCTACATCAGCGCTCTGGTCCTCTGGCTGCTTTACCAATTCTATGAGGAATTCAGCGGGCAGCCCCACTGGTCCAGTGATATCAGCTGTTTCAATGACCTCATGTGCACCTGGATCCAGCGGATGGCTGTGGCCATCCTCACAGCCATTAACCTATTGATTTATGTGGCTGACTTGGTGTACTGGGCCTGCCAAGGTTTCTATCGGAACTGAGGACCAGCCCAGGGACTTCTGATCCCCTCTGGTCACAGGAGGTCTCCTCACTGAGCTCTGTTATCCTCTGATGTCTTCAATGGATGTGAACTTGGGCAAACTCTGGGAGATGGTGAGGCACAGGGAAGCCTGGCTTGCTGCAGTCCATGGGGTCGCAGAGTCAGATATGACTCAGCAAGTGAACAACAGCGGTGTCCTCTGATGTCCTCTTGCTGGCTCTCTCATTCCCTCTTCACACCTTTCCCCACTCATCTCTCTCTTTTCTGTTTCATTCTCTCCTTCTGCTCTGTCTCTTTCCTATTTTCCTTGGTTGCCCAAGTCCTGTTTTGCTTCTTTCTCTTGCGTCTCTCATCTTTTCTGCATTATCTGCTTTTTGCCCCTTTTCTGGTCAGCCTTGGTTTCTCATCTCCTGTGTCCTGGCCACCTCTCTCCATTTTCCTTCTTCTGATCCATCAGGACCTGAGATTCCTTCCTTCCCTGTACACCACCCCCTCCCACCTCCTAAGGTGCTGACTCCACAGCACACAGCCCTCTGTGCAGCTGTTCACACACTGAGCCTCCGGAGGGGCCTCATAGCCAAAACAAGTCTGTCCACCTGGGAGTGCCTTAGTTGGTGTGTGTGTGGGGAGAGTTAGGGGGTGGGTTGGGAGGGGTTGGTGGCTGGAGGTATGTAACTAGAATTTGGCTTCCTTTTTCCCAGTGGAGAGGGATGTACCGTGTGTACCTCCCCTTTAAGTCACACAAAAATCTCTGGAGGTCAGTTATTCCAGTGAGCAGGACCCTGGATCCCTGGGTCCCATCTTGTGTTCAGCCCCACCTGAAATTGGCTCCAGAGTTTTTCCAGGCTTACTAAATATCTGCTGTATAGAGGCCATCTTAACAGAAGTTGGGATACATTTTATCCCAACTACTTTCTGGCAAAATAAAAAAGGAGCTGAAAAAAATCACAAGGTCCTGAAGACATCTGTCTGCAATATTTGCAGGGGGCGTTGCGATGTGGTCCTCCTACCTCAGTGACCAAAGCAGCAGGTCCTGCCTCTGCAGGGAGCCATATCCTGGAGCTAACAGACTAGTAAGACATGTGGTCCCGTGGACTCAGCTACTCTTACCAGAACTAGATGAATAATAGCACTTGAGTGGTCCATCAGTGAAATCTTTACCTGGGCTGGGAATGAGCATTCCTACCAACCTGGGCAAATTGGCTAAAGATGTATCTGAAAACTTGGTTGAAATTAAGGTGGAAATAGAGGGGCTGTGTAATAACGAATGCTGTCTACCATCCTGTTCTACAAGAATCCAGTCATCAGCTACTGCAGTCACTGATCTACAATCCACCTTGAGAGGAATTGAGGGCAAAGATCAGGATAAGGCACTTTGTGCCCTGGGAAAACTGGAAGAACTGGCCCCAAAGAGATATTTTCAGGAGAAACTTTTATGGATCTAGTTTCTTGCACCCTCTCATGCTCTTGCAGAAAAGTGCTAAAACTGTTAAATAAGATGCCTATTCCTCAGGAGGACTCTTTATTATTCTGAGGTTGGCTTGAATAAAATTTCCCATTTTTTCTTAGACTGTTGATTAATTTTTCATTGACAAAATCAAGTATGCATTGATTCTATAAGACTGGGTAAAGAATCTCATATTCTTCTATTTTCCTAAATCAAACTGAACACAACACTGGGAGCTCACTTCTAAGAGGATGGAGATGCCTCTGTGCTTTAGTAAAAGAACTGTCCAGGGTGGGCTCACCTCAGGGGCTCACTGCCCAAGCCTGTGGTTCATGACGGTGGCTGCTCCATCCCTCCTGTTGGGGGGGGGGGGTGTGGTTAAGTGTCATTTGTCACAATTCCAAGACTGGTCTTATCCTCTCACTATGGAGCTCAAAGGAAATGGCAATCCACTCCAGTATTACTGCCTGGAAAGTCCCATGGGCAGAGGAGCTTGGCAGGCTACAGTCCATGGGGTCGCAAAGAGTCGGACACAACTGAGCGACTTCACGTTCATGTTCACGTTCACGTTCACGTTCATGTATGGAGCTCAAAAGAGAGTGTAAAGGTCCTCTGCTTAGTCCAACCCTCCTGTCATAGAGGAGGAGGAGCTGGACCCCAGGGAGGGGCAGCACTTGTCCAGAGTCACCCTGTGTGTGGCAGAGTCAGAATCAGGACCCAGGTGTCCTGTACCCAGGCCGGCTGTCTGTCCACAGCCCCACGCTGCTTTGACAAGTGTGGCAGCAGCATCCTCCAGGCTGGGATTTTTCCCCGTCCACCCTCATTCTGCACAAACCTGCCCCGTCCCCTCGAGGAGGGCACTCATTTGCTGCTGAGTCCATTTCCTCATCTGCTAGAGGGGGGAGGGGTGCCAGAGACCTCTGGTTCCTCCCAGCCCCCCTCTTCCCGGGGCGCCTGGACTTGCCAGTCCTGGAGACTCAGAGGTGGAGATGGAAGCCGGCTCCCTCCCCTCTGTCCACCCTCTCTGCTTGTTCCCTCTTGGCTGCTGGGTCCTGTTGATTAGTCACATCCTTTCTGATTACACAGACCCTCCTTCCCCATCACCTCTGCTTGGTGGGGAACACGTTTCTCTTTTATAACATGAGTTTCCTCAGTCTCTTCCCAGTGTTCCAACTCTCTAGTGATTTTTGTCAAAACACAAACTGCTTCCAGGCGCCCCCACAGTCTGAGGTGTCCCAGACTCCCTTGTTCCTGCACATTCTTGTTCTCCCACTTCTTCAAAGTCCACTCAGCAGTCTGAATGCTCTCACTCTGTTTGGAGAGTTCATGTTACCTTTAGGGAATACTCTTCATTCTGTTAAGAGT
>SJYW01043044.1:0-24523 GCA_006410735.1 Raphicerus campestris | reverse complement strand
TGGAAATCATGTATAATGTATGACTGTTAGAACAATTTCCTTTGATATACTTTTCTGCCTTCCTGTCCTGTGTCTTATTCTGGTCTGTACTTTTATTTCCACATAAGTTATATATCCTTTTGTCCACTGTTATACATTTGCTCATTTAGAAAACTGTATTTTAATAAAATCTTGAAATAAGAAGTAATCTTTTAAATTTGCCCACAAATTTGCCATTTTTTGCACTATTTCTTCTTTTAGGAAGATATTATGAATTTTTACCTGAACAATATTTCTTTTAACTGGATGAATCTTTTAAAGTTATTTTAATGCAGGCTTCCAAGGGAATTTTTTCTCATATTTTATACTTTTATTTTTGAAGGATATTTTTTCTGGGTATAGAATTCTAAATCAACTTTTTTTCTTTCAACTTTAATGAAACCATCCCATTTTCTTCTGACTTGTATTATATGAAAAGGAAATTGAGTTGACATTCCTTTTTTTGGTCTCTTATATGTAACATGTCATTTCCTCCAAAGATTTTTTTCTTCATCACTGGTTTTTAATAATTGGACTATTAAGTACTTAGATGTGGTTTTATTCATTTGTGCCTTGTTTTGGTTTCATTGAGATTTTTAGATTATAAATTTATGTATTATACCAAATTTAGGACATTTTTTTACCTTATTCATTCAAAATTATTGTCTACCCTATCTTCCTCTCCATCAGGGATTTCTGTTACATGTATGATATCTGCACTAGAGAGCTTATTAATGTTCAATGGGTCATTAAGGTTCTGTTCACTTTTTTGTTTGTCATTTTTCCTCTCTGTACTTCAATTCTGGTAGACCTTAGTGTCCTGATTCATTGCACTAAATATTTTCTCCTGTGGCATGTAATATGTGGTTATATTCATCTGATGAACTTTTTGCCTCAGACATTCTATTTTTCATCTCAAGAGGTTCCATTTGCTTATTTTTTTAATTGATTTCCTTTTTTCTCCTAATCATGTTCATATTTTCTTTTAATTTCTTAAGTATATTTATTTTGTTGTTATTGTTCTGTCACTAAGTCATGCCTGACTTTGTGACCTGATGGACTACAGAGTCCTCCACTTTCTCCCGGAATTTGTTCAAATTCATGTCCTTTGAGTCAATGATGCTAACTATCTCATCCTCTGCCACTCTGTTCTCTTTTTGCCTTAAATCTTTCCCAGCATCATGGTCTTGCCAGTGACTCAATTTGACTCAACTCTTCACATTAGATGGCCAAACTACTGGAGCTTCAGCCTCAGCATCAGTCCTTCCAAAGAGTATTCAGAGTTGATTTCCTTTAGGATTGACTGGTTTGATCTTCTTAATCTCCCACTTTGCAGGCAGATGCTTTAACCTCTGCACCACTAGGGAAGCCTGGAATATACATATACATATATATATATATATATATATATATATATTCATACCTATTTAAATTTCTTTTCTGCTATCCAATCACCATAAGGGCATGGAAACTACAGTCCATAGCACTCTTTTGATTGTCCATGATCAAAGAATTATATATATATATATGCAGCCTAGAATATTTACTTTCTGATCCTTTGCAGAAAAACATTGTTGACCTTTAATCTATATTTCTGAACTCGTTTCTGCTAACTGATTTTTCTTCTGCCTATGGATTTCATTATTCTTTTTTACTTGTATATTTAATTTGATGCTGGATATTATAATATATATGCTTTATTGGTTGTCTCTCTAAATTTGTGAGGGAATGAAGGTGAAAATTATATAAAATTCTAATATTATTATTTTTGTGGTTTGAAATGTAATTCACATTTCATATAATTTATCTATTTAAAATGTATGATACAATGGCTTTTAGTACATTCACAGAGTAGTGTATCTGTCACCAAAATTTATCTCAGATTGCTTTCATTACTCTGAAAAGAAATCCCACATCCCTTAACCATCACACCACAAGCCCCTCATCCTCCACAGTCATAGACAGCCAGTAATTAACTTCCTGCCTCTATAGATGTCTATTGTGGACATTTCATTTAAAAGTAATCATATAATATGTCATCCTGTGTGAGTGGCTTTTTTCACTTATTATGGTTTTTTTTTCCTTTTCTTGTTTTCTTTTTACTTTACAATATTGTGTTGGTTTTGCCATACTTCAACATGAATCCACCATGGGTGTATACATGTTCCCAACCCTGAAGCCCTCTCCCACCTCCTTCCCCATACCATCCCGCTGGATCATATTATGTTTTTAATGTTCAACCCTGTTGTAGCCTGCATCAATATTTCTTTCCTTTTTATGACTGAATACTATATTTGTATGACAATATCACATTTCATTCATCTATTCATTTATTGATGAACATTTGGGCCATTTTACTTATTTGTATTATGAATAATGATGATATAAACATCATTATATACATAAACATATATAAAATATTTGTAAACACATATCTCTACATTCTCGGGTCTCTCCTAGGATATGCTGAGTTACATGGTAACTTTATATTTAATCATTCTAGGAGATACTAGACGATTTTCCATAGTGGTTATACCAACTTACATTCCAGCTACCAGTGTCTGAGTGTTCTAATTTCTCTACAACTATGCAACACTTTATTATTTCTCTTTTTTAAAACTATAACCATGGTAGTGAGTGTGAAGTGGTATCACATTGTGGTTTTACTTTGCTTTTCCCTGATGGCTAATAATGTGGAGCATCTCTTCATGGGTTTAAAGGTCATTTGNCTAGGAGATACTAGACGATTTTCCATAGTGGTTATACCAACTTACATTCCAGCTACCAGTGTTTGAGTGTTCTAATTTCTCTACAACTATGCAACACTTTATTATTTCTCTTTTTAAAAACTATAACCATGGTAGTGAGTGTGAAGTGATATCACATTGTGGTTTTACTTTGCTTTTCCCTGATGGCTAATAATGTGGAGCATCTCTTCATGGGTTTAAAGGTCATTTGTGTATCTTCTTTGGAGAGCTATCTATTCAGATCCATTATTCACCTGTTATTGGGTAATTTGCCATTTTTTACTGAGTCGTAATAGTGATTTACATATTCTAGATACAAATCTCTTATTAGATAAATGATTTGCAAAAGTTTCCCCCATGCTGCTTGCTGGTTTTTCACTTTCTCCATGGTGTCCTCTGAGGAAAAGTTTTGAAATTCAGTGATGTTCAATTCAAAAATGACAGAATGATCTCTGTTCATTTCCAAGGCAAACCATTCAATATCATAGTAGTCCAAGTCTATGCCCCAAACAGTAATGCTGAAGAAGCTGAAGTTGAACTGTTTATGAAGANTTGTAACAGTGATTTACATATTCTAGATACAAATCTCTTATTAGATAAATGATTTGCAAAAAGTTTCCCCCATGCTGCTTGCTGGTTTTTCACTTTCTCCATGGTGTCCTCTGAGGAAAAGGTTTGAAATTCAGTGATGTTCAATTCAAAAATTACAGAATGATCTCTGTTCATTTCCAAGGCAAACCATTCAATATCATAGTAGTCCAAGTCTATGCCCNCATCTACTTCTGCTTTATTGACCATGCTATAAAGCCTTTGACTGTGTGGACCACAACAAACTCTGGAAAATTTTTTAAGAGATGGGAATATCAGATCACCTGACCTTCCTCTTGAGAAATCTGTATGCAGGTCAGGAAGCAACAGTTAGAACTGGACATGGAATGACAGACTGGTTCCAAATAGGGAAAAGAGTAAGTCAAGGCTGTGTATTGTCACCCTGTGTATTTAACTTATATGCAGAGTACATCATGAGTAACGCTGGACTGGATGAAGCACAAGCTGGAACCAAGATTGCCAGGAGAAATATCAATAATCTCAGGTATGGAAATGATGCCACTCTTATGGCAGAAAGCAAAGAAGAACTAAAGAACCTTTTGATGAAGGTGAAAGAGGAGAGTGCAAAAGTTGGCTTACAACTCAATATTAAATAAACTAAATCATGGCATCTGGTCCCATCACTTCATGGGAAATAGATGGGGAAACAGTGAAAACAGGGACAGACTTTATTTTGGGGGGCTCCAAAATTACTGCAGATGGTGACTGCAGCCGTGAAATTAAAAGACACTTGCTCCTCGGAAGAAAAGTTATGACCAACATATACAACATATTAAAAAGCAGAGACATTACTTTGCCGACTAAGGTCTGTTTAGTGAAAGCTATGATTTTCCAGTAGTCATGTATGGATGTGAGAGTTGCACTATAAAGAAAGCTGAGCTCAGAGGAATTGATTCTTTTGAACTGTCATGTTGGAGAAGATGCTTGTGAGTCCCTTGGACTGCAAAGAGATCCAACCAATCCATCCTAAAGGAAATGAGTCCTNAAAGTTATGACCAACATGTACAACATATTAAAAAGCAGAGACATTACTTTGCCGACTAAGGTCTGTCTAGTGAAAGCTATGGTTTTCCAGTAGTCATGTATGGATGTGAGAGTTGCACTATAAAGAAAGCTGAGCTCAGAGGAATTGATTCTTTTGAACTATCATGTTGGAGAAGATGCTTGTGAGTCCCTTGGACTGCAAGGAGATCCAATCAATCCATCCTAAAGGAAATGAGTCCANTGTGAGAGTTGCACTATAAAGAAAGCTGAGCTCAGAGGAATTGATTCTTTTGAACTGTCATGTTGGAGAAGATGCTTGTGAGTCCCTTGGACTGCAAAGAGATCCAACCAATCCATCCTAAAGGAAATGAGTCCTGAATATTCATTGAAAGGACTGATGCTGAAGCTGAAGCTCCAATACTTTGACCACCTGATGCGACCTGATGTGAAGAACTGACTCATTGGAAAAGCCCCTGATGCCGGGAAAGATTGAAGGCAAGAGGAGAAGGGGATGACAGAGGATGAGATGGTTGGATGCCATCACCAGCTCAATGGACATGAGTTTGAATAAACTCTGAGAGTTGGCAATGAACAGGGAAGCCTGGCATGGTGCAGTCCATGGGGTTGCAAAATGTCAGACATTTTGCGCCAGTCCAACATTTTGCACCTGAACTGAACTGAACTGAATATATATATGGAATCTAGAAAGATGGTGCTGATGAACTTATTTACAGGGCAGCAGTGGAGATGCAGACATAGAGAAAAGTTTTATAAACAGTAGGTGGAAGAAGAGGGTGGGACAAATGGAGAGAGTAGTATGGAAACCTATACGCAACATTATATAAAATACACAGGCAGTGGGAATTTGCTCTATGACTCAGGGAACTCAAACCAGGGCTTTCCTCACCTAGAGGGGTGGGAAAGGGTGGGAGGGGGGAGGGATATTCTAGAGGGAGAGAATATATCTATGGCTAATTCATGTTGATGTATGGCAGTAACCAAAGCATATTGCAAAGCAATTATACTTAAATTAATAAATTTAAAAAAATTTTTAAAGAGAGAATGGAACTTTTTATTTGTTGTTGTTTGTCACCAAGTTGTGTCTGACTCTTCACAATCCAATGAACTGCAGCACACTAGGCTTCTTAGTCCCTCACCATCTAGTGGAGTTTGCCTGAGTTCATGTCCAATGAATCGGTAATGCCACCCAATGATCCTGTGTCACCCTCTTTTCCTTCTGCCTTAATCTTCCCAGCATCAGGGTCATTTCCAATGAGTCAACTCTTTTCATCAGGTAGCCAAAGTATTGGAGCTTCAGCATTAATCCTTCCAAAGACTATTTACAGTTGATTTTCGTTAAGATTGACTGGTTTGATCTCTTTGCTTTCCAGGGAACTCTGAGCCGTCTTTTCCAGGGTACTCTCAGGAGTCTTTTCCAGCACCACAGTTTAAAAGCATCAATTCTTCAGCACTCTGCCTTTTTTATTGTCCAGTTCTCACATCGTTACATGGCCACTGGGAAGACCACAGCCCTGACTATATGGATCTTTGTTGGCAAAGTGAGGTCTTTGCTTTTTAATACACTGTCTAGTTTTGCCATAGCTTTCCTGCCAAGAAGCAATTGTTTTCTAATTTCAAGGCTGCAGTCACCATCCACAGTGACTTTAGGGCCCAAGAAGAGGAAATCTGTCACTGCTTCCAACTTTCCCCCTCCTATTTGCCATAAAGTGATGGGACCATATGCCATGATCTTAGTTTTTTGAATATAGAGTCTTAAGCTGGTTTCTTGACTCTCGTCCTTCATCCTCTTCAAGAGGCTCTTTAATTCCTCTTCACTTTCTGCCATTAAAGTGGCATCATCTGCATATCTGGTTTTGTTGATATTTCTCCCAGCAATCTTGATTCCAGCTTGTAACTCATTCAGCCCGGCATTTCACATGATGTCCTTTGCATAAGTTAAATAAACCGGGTGATGGTAAACAGTCTTGTTGTACTCCTTTCTCAATTCTGAACCAGTCATTTGTTCTATACAACTGTTGCAATTTGTCTCCTGGTTTCCCAGGAGACAGGTAAGATGGTCTGGTATTCTCATCTCTTTAAGAGTTTTTCACAGCTTGGCATGATCCACATTGTCAAATGCTTNAACTGTATGCTTTTATTTTCTCCCTCCTACCAATTATACTATTACTGTCATATATTTACTTTCATGTGTACTATAGACACTACAATATTTTACTATTCTCTTTGTTCTAGAATGACATGTGTACCCTAATGTTCATTGCAGCACTATTTACAATAGCTAAGACATGGAAGAAACCCAGATGTCCATCAACATATGAATGAATAAAGACACTCTGGTACATATATCCAAGGAAAAAAACTCAGCCAGAAAAATGAACACATTTGAGTCAGTTATGATGAGGTGGATGAACCTAGAGCTTACTACACAGAGTGAAGTAAATCAAAAGAGAAAAAACAAATCTTGTATATCAACACATATATCACTACAAACAAAGCTAGTGGAGGGCATGGAATTCCAGTTGAGCTATTTCAAATCCTGAAAGATGATGCTGTGAAATGGGAAAACTCAGCAGTGGCCAAAGGACTGGAAAAGGTCAGCTTTCATTCCAATCCCAAAGAAAGGCAATGCCAAGGAATGTTCAAACTACTGCACAATTGCACTCATCTCACACGCTAGCAAAGTAATGCTCAAAATTCTCCAAGCCAGGCTTCAGCATACGTGAACCATGAACTTCCAGATGTTCAAGCTGGATTTAGAAAAGGCAGAGGAATCAGAGATCAACTTGCTAACATCCGTTGGATCACTGTAAAAGCAAAAGAATTCCAAAAAACATCTACTTCTGCTTTATTGACCATGCTAAAGCCTTTGACTGTGTGGACCACAACAAACTCTGGAAAATTTTTTAAGAGATGGGAATATCAGATCACCTGACCTTCCTCTTGAGAAATCTGTATGCAGGTCAGGAAGCAACAGTTAGAACTGGACATGGAATGACAGACTGGTTCCAAATAGGGAAAAGAGTAAGTCAAGGCTGTGTATTGTCACCCTGTGTATTTAACTTATATGCAGAGTACATCATGAGTAACGCTGGACTGGATGAAGCACAAGCTGGAATCAAGATTGCTAGGAGAAATATCAATAATCTCAGGTATGGAAATGATGCCACTCTTATGGCAGAAAGCAAAGAAGAACTAAAGAACCTTTTGATGAAGGTGAAAGAGGAGAGTGCAAAAGTTGGCTTACAACTCAATATTAAATAAACTAAATCATGGCATCTGGTCCCATCACTTCATGGGAAATAGATGGGGAAACAGTGAAAACAGGGACAGACTTTATTTTGGGGGGCTCCAAAATTACTGCAGATGGTGACTGCAGCCGTGAAATTAAAAGACACTTGCTCCTTGGAAGAAAAGTTATGACCAACATGTACAACATATTAAAAAGCAGAGACATTACTTTGCCGACTAAGGTCTGTCTAGTGAAAGCTATGGTTTTCCAGTAGTCATGTATGGATGTGAGAGTTGCACTATAAAGAAAGCTGAGCTCAGAGGAATTGATTCTTTTGAACTATCATGTTGGAGAAGATGCTTGTGAGTCCCTTGGACTGCAAGGAGATCCAATCAATCCATCCTAAAGGAAATGAGTCCAGAATATTCATTGAAAGGACTGATGCTGAAGCTGAAGCTCCAATACTTTGACCACCTGATGCGACCTGATGTGAAGAACTGACTCATTGGAAAAGCCCCTGATGCCGGGAAAGATTGAAGGCAAGAGGAGAAGGGGATGACAGAGGACGAGATGGTTGGATGACATCACCAACTCAATGGACATGAGTTTGAATAAACTCTGAGAGTTGGCAATGAACAGGGAAGCCTGGCATGGTGCAGTCCATGGGGTTGCAAAATGTCGGACATTTTGCCCCAGTCCGACATTTTGCACCTGAACTGAACTGAACTGAATATATATATGGAATCTAGAAAGATGGTGCTGATGAACTTATTTACAGGGCAGCAGTGGAGATGCAGACATAGAGAACAGTTTTATAAACAGTAGGTGGAAGAAGAGGGTGGGACAAATGGAGAGAGTAGTATGGAAACCTATACGCAACATTATATAAAATACACAGGCAGTGGGAATTTGCTCTATGACTCAGGGAACTCAAACCAGGGCTTTCCTCACCTAGAGGGGTGGGAAAGGGTGGGAGGGGGGAGGGATATTCTAGAGGGAGAGAATATATCTATGGCTAATTCATGTTGATGTATGGCAGTAACCAAAGCATATTGCAAAGCAATTATACTTAAATTAATAAATTTAAAAAAATTTTTAAAGAGAGAATGGAAGTTTTTATTTGTTGTTGTTTGTCACCAAGTCGTGTCTGACTCTTCACAATCCAATGTACTGCAGCACACTAGGCTTCTTAGTCCCTCACCATCTAGTGGAGTTTGCCTGAGTTCATGTCCAATGAATCGGTAATGCCACCCAATGATCCTGTGTCACCCTCTTTTCCTTCTGCCTTAATCTTCCCAGCATCAGGGTCATTTCCAATGAGTCAACTCTTTTCATCAGGTAGCCAAAGTATTGGAGCTTCAGCATTAATCCTTCCAAAGACTATTTACAGTTGATTTTCGTTAAGATTGACTGGTTTGATCTCTTTGCTTTCCAGGGAACTCTGAGCCGTCTTTTCCAGGGTACTCTCAGGAGTCTTTTCCAGCACCACAGTTTAAAAGCATCAATTCTTCAGCACTCTGCCTTTTTTATTGTCCAGTTCTCACATCGTTACATGGCCACTGGGAAGACCACAGCCCTGACTATATGGATCTTTGTTGGCAAAGTGAGGTCTTTGCTTTTTAATACACTGTCTAGTTTTGCCATAGCTTTCCTGCCAAGAAGCAATTGTTTTCTAATTTCAAGGCTGCAGTCACCATCCACAGTGACTTTAGGGCCCAAGAAGAGGAAATCTGTCACTGCTTCCAACTTTCCCCCTCCTATTTGCCATAAAGTGATGGGACCATATGCCATGATCTTAGTTTTTTGAATATAGAGTCTTAAGCTGGTTTCTTGACTCTCGTCCTTCATCCTCTTCAAGAGGCTCTTTAATTCCTCTTCACTTTCTGCCATTAAAGTGGCATCATCTGCATATCTGGTTTTGTTGATATTTCTCCCAGCAATCTTGATTCCAGCTTGTAACTCATTCAGCCCGGCATTTCACATGATGTCCTTTGCATAAGTTAAATAAACCGGGTGATGGTAAACAGTCTTGTTGTACTCCTTTCTCAATTCTGAACCAGTCATTTGTTCTATACAACTGTTGCAATTTGTCTCCTGGTTTCCCAGGAGACAGGTAAGATGGTCTGGTATTCTCATCTCTTTAAGAGTTTTTCACAGCTTGGCATGATCCACATTGTCAAATGCTTTCGTGTTGTCAATGAAACAAGTAGATGTTTCTAGAGGTAGTTCTAAAGGAGAAGTAGTTCTCAGTTCATGTTGTTTATAGCACCGGATTTTACTTTCACCACCAGACACATCCACAACTGAATGTCATTTCTGCTTTGACCCAGCCACATTAGAGTTGTCCTCCACTCTTCCCCAGTAGCATGTTGCACACTTTCTGACCTGGGTGCCTCATCTTTCAGTGTCATAACTTTTTGCCTTTCATGTTTACTCAAAATTTTACCCTTACTTTCTCTATGATCCAGTGAATGTTGTCAATTTAATCTCTGGTCCCTCTGCCTTTTCTAAACCCAGCTTGAGTATCTAGAAGTTCTCAGTTCATGTAATGCTGAAGCCTAGCTTGGAGGATTTTGAGCATAACCTTAAGAGCATGTGGAGAAGGAAATGGCAACCCACTCCAGTATTCTTGCCTGGAGAATCCTGTGGACAGAGGAGCCTGGTGGGCTGCTGTCCATAGGGTCGCACAGAGTCAGACACAACTGAAGTGACTTAGCAGCAGCAGCGGCTTACTAGCATGGCAGATGAATGCCATAGTCTGGTGATTTGAACGTTCTTTAGTACTGCCCTTATGGAGAACTAGGATGAGGACTGACCTTTTCCAGTCTTGTGGCCACAGCTGGGCTTTCCAAATTTGCTGACATATTGAGTGCAGCACTTTAATAGCATCATCTTTTAGGTTTTTAAATAGCTCTGCTGAAATTCCATCACCTCCACTAGCCTTATTGGCAGCAGTGCTTCCTAGAGCCCACTTGACTTCACACTCCAGAATGTCTGGCTCTGAGTGAGAAATAACACCACTGTGGTTATCTGAGTTATTAAGATCTTTTTTGTATAGTGAAGTGAAGTTGCTCAGTCATGTCCTTGACTCTTTGCGACCCCATAGACTATAGCCCATCAGGCTCCTCCACCCATGGGATTCTCCAGGCAATAATACTGGAGTGGGTTGCCATTTCCTTCTCCACCTAGCCAGGCCTAATTCCATGGCCCCAGCCCTTGCCCTTGGCAATGGTTTATACCCTGAAGAGTGCCTTCCCTCTGGATCCTATCAAATTCACCTCTTATCGCTTTGTCTGTCAATGAATTTTTGCAATGAGACATCAGGGCCTGAGTTTCATTAGTTTTGGCTGAGCTCGAGTCCCGGAAGAGCTGAAGGACAGGAGGAAAAAGCAGTGGAAAAACGTGCCAAGGAGTCCCCTTCATAGCCCGCCGGAAAATTTGCTAAATATCTGACCGGTGCTCACGATTTCATTGGTCTGATCCTTGGCACAGAGAAGAGAAAGGACAGAAGAACCCCCACCGGCTCGTGTACCAGCTGCTGGGGCTCAGCAGATAGCGCCTTTGGGACACGCTGAGGAGTAGCCTCTCCAGAGTCCCTCACTTGTGCCTCCTGCCACCTGCCTGTTTGCAGGAGGTTCGAGGAAACAGGAAATGAGAGATTGTAAAGGAATTAAGATTTCGTTAGGCATGTCCCTCCAGCGAGGACCTCTTACCTTAACCGGAGGTCTTCTGGGATCTGAGACTGGGCCACGTGAGCTTTCTGCTGAGTTTGTGTTTCGCTCTCCCGGTTTCTAGCACAATGGGCCTTCCCCTGCGCTGGATTTTCTTTATATTCTTTCCATCTCTTCTTGATCTCCTCTGCTTCTATTAGATCTTTACAGTTTCTGTCCTCTATTGTGTCCATCTTTGCATGAAATGTCCCTTTGATATTTCCAATTTTCTTGAAGCAATCTCTTTCTTACACATTCTGTTGTTCCCCTTTATTTCTTTGTATTGTTCATTGAAGAAGGTCTTCTTGTCCCTCCATGCTACTCTCTGGCTCTCTGCATTTAGTTCGATGGAACTTTCCCTTTCTCCCTTGCTTTTTGCTTCTCTTCTTTCCTCAGTTATTTGTAAGGCCTCCTCAGACAACCACGTTGCCTTTTTGCATTTCTTTTTCTTTGGGATGGTTTTGTTAGCTGCCTCCTGCGCAATATTACAGAACTCAGTCCATAGTTCTTCAGGCACTCTGCCTACTAGATCTAATTCCTTGGATCTATTCATCACCTCCATTGTATGTTCATAGAGGATTTGATTTAAATCATACCTGACTGGCTTAGTGGTTTTCCCCACTTTCTTTAGTTTGAGCCTGAATTTTGGTATGAGGAGCTGGTAATCTGAGCCACAATCAGCTCCAGGTCTTGTTTTTTCTGACTGTGTACAGCTTCTCCATCTTCTGCTACAATGAATATAATCAACTTGATTTCAGTATTGACCATTTGGCAATGTCCTTGTATAAAGTCGTCTCTTATGTTGTTGAAAAAGGGTGTTTGCTTTAACCAGTGCATTCTCGTGGCAGGATTCTGTTAGCCTTTGCCCTGCTTCATTTTGTTTTTCAAGGCCATACCTGCCTGTTATTCCAGGTATTTGTTGACTTCCTACTTTTGCATTCCAATACCCTGTGATGAACAGGACTTTTTTTTTTTTTTTTTTTTGTATTAGTTCCAGGAGGTCCTCTAGGTCTTCACAGAACTGATCAGCTTTGGCTTCTTTGGCATTGGTGGCTGGGGCCTACGGCCTACACGTGAATTACTGTGATGTTGAATGGTTTGCCTTCAAAATAAGCCAAAATCATTCTGTCATTTTTAAGATTATACCAAAGTATTGCATTTTGGACTCTTATGTTGAGAGTAGTGACAGCTACTCCATTTCTTCTATGGGATTCTTGCCCACAGTAGTGGATATAATGGTTATCTGAATTAAATTCACCCATTGCAGCCCATTTTAGTTCACTGATTCCTAAGATGTTGATGTTCACTCTTGCCATCTCCTGCTTAACCAAGTCTAACTTACCTTGATTCGTGGACCTATGAGTCCAGGTTCCTATGCAATACAGTTGTTTATAGTGTAGGATTTTACTTTCACCACCAGATACGTCCAGAACGGAATGTCATTTCTGCTTTGGCCCAGCCCCATTAGAGTTGTCCTCCACTCTTCCCCAGTAGCATATTGGACACTTTCTGACCTGAGTGGCTCATCTTTCAGTGTCATAATTTTTGCCTTTTATATTTACTCACATTTTTACCATTTTTGTGCTAATTCATCTCTCTGTGTAAACAGATTTCCCACCAGCTTATAGTCTTTCTGACTGCAAAACTTACTTTAATATTTCCTCTAGTACAGGTGTATTGGTGATAAATTCTCTGTGTTTGTTTTCAGTCTGATAATTATTTATTTTGCTTTTATTTTTTAAAGAGAATGTTGTTGGTTATAACAGCTGACAAATTGTTTTGTTTTCTTCACCCAGTCAACATCATTTCATTTTTTGGCTTATTTTAAGAAGTCTACTGTCATTGTTAGCTTTTTTCTTCTACACATATTTCTCTTTTCCCTGCTTCAAGATTATTTTTTTTAACCTTTGGTTTTCAACAATGTTGATATAATGTATAGGTGTATTTAGCCCTTATTTAGTTCCTTAACACTTTTGAAAATATGTGCTGATAAAGGGCATCAGAATATGCTATTTCAAATTATGTTGCTTGGTATATTAATTAATCTGGGGTTGTAGACACTTAAAAGACATCAAATTCAAGGAGAAGCTTTCTCTGAATTCCCTTTATCTACCTAAAGACAAATCCACCAAAAGGAACTCCATTGCCAAAGGTATCCTCCCGGAGATTTTCATCAACCAGGGAAATTGACTCATCACATGAGAGGAGATTAGAAGTTGGCACAGTTCAGTCAGGACAGGATTCCCTGTTCTTCACCAACTCCCAGAGCTTGTTCAAACTCATGTCCATTGAGTCGGTGATACCATCCAACCATCTCATCCTCTGTCATCCCCTTCTCCTGCCTTCAATCTTTCTGAGCATTGGGGTCTTTTCTAATGAGCTCTTTGCATCAGGTGGCCAAAGTACTAGAATTTCAGCTTTAACGCCACCCAGATAAACTTTGTCACAAACACTTCTTGTTTATTCTTCTAAGGACCCATTCATCTTCCCTAAAAATTGCTTACTCTTTCCTACAAGGCTTATACCCCTCTTCCTTTTCCCTATTAAAATTATATTTAACCCAAAATTCTAAAGCCACCTCTTTGAATTACTCAATTTTCCTGGGTATCACCCATGCATATGTGAGATATTAATGTTAATAAATTTCTGTTTATTTATCTCTTGTTAATCTGTCTTTTATTATAACAGCCTCTAAAAACTCAGAATGTAAGAAGCATAATTATTTTTCCTCTCTTACATTGGCTTCTATCAATCTTGAAGAACTCTTGGCCAGTAGCTCTATATATATGTCCTGGTATTTCATAGCAACTCATAGTGTCACACATACGTCCCAAATGTCTTGATAGACATTTATTTCCTTAATATGAAATATGCTTCATGTCCAAAAACTACTCTGTTAAATATTTTAATTTGCCTGTAGGCATTTCCATGATAANTTACTGTGATGTTGAATGGTTTGCCTTCAAAATAAGCCAAAATCATTCTGTCATTTTTAAGATTATACCAAAGTATTGCATTTTGGACTCTTATGTTGAGAGTGGTGAGAGCTACTCCATTTCTTCTATGGGATTCTTGCCCACAGTAGTGGATATAATGGTTATCTGAATTAAATTCACCCATTGCAGCCCATTTTAGTTCACTGATTCCTAAGATGTTGATGTTCACTCTTGCCATCTCCTGCTTAACCAAGTCTAACTTACCTTGATTCGTGGACCTATGAGTCCAGGTTCCTATGTAATACAGTTGTTTATAGTGTAGGATTTTACTTTCACCACCAGATACGTCCAGAACGGAATGTCATTTCTGCTTTGGCCCTGCCCTATTAGAGTTGTCCTCCACTCTTCCCCAGTAGCATATTGGACACTTTCTGACCTGAGTGGCTCATCTTTCAGTGTCATAATTTTTGCCTTTTATATTTACTCACATTTTTACCATTTTTGTGCTAATTCATCTCTCTGTGTAAACAGATTTCCCACCAGCTTATAGTCTTTCTGACTGCAAAACTTACTTTAATATTTCCTCTAGTACAGGTGTATTGGTGATAAATTCTCTGTGTTTGTTTTCAGTCTGAAAATTATTTATTTTGCTTTTATTTTTTAAAGAGAATGTTGTTGGTTATAACAGCTGACAAATTGTTTTGTTTTCTTCACCCAGTCAACATGTCATTTCATTTTTTGGCTTATTTTAAGAAGTCTACTGTCATTGTTAGCTTTTTTCTTCTACATATATTTCTCTTTTCCCTGCTTCAAGATTATTTTTTTTAACCTTTGGTTTTCAACAATGTTGATATAATGTACCTAGGTGTATTTAGCCCTTATTTAGTTCCTTAAGACTTTTGAAAATATGTGCTGATAAAGGGCATCAGAAAATGCTATTTCAAATTATGTTGCTTGGTATATTAATTAATCTGGGGTTGTAGACACTTAAAAGACATCAAATTCAAGGAGAAGCTTTCTCTGAATTCCCTTTATCTACCTAAAGACAAATCCACCAAAAGGAACTCCATTGCCAAAGGTATCCTCCCGGAGATTTTCATCAACCAGGGAAATTGACTCATCACATGAGAGGAGATTAGAAGTTGGCACAGTTCAGTCAGGACAGGATTCCCTGTCCTTCACCAACTCCCAGAGCTTGTTCAAACTCATGTCCATTGAGTCGGTGATACCATCCAACCATCTCATCCTCTGTCATCCCCTTCTCCTGCCTTCAATCTTTCTGAGCATTGGGGTCTTTTCTAATGAGCTCTTTGCATCAGGTGGCCAAAGTACTAGAATTTCAGCTTTAATGCCACCCAGATAAACTTTGTCACAAACACTTCTTGTTTATTCTTCTAAGGACCCATTCATCTTCCCTAAAAATTGCTTACTCTTTCCTACAAGGCTTATACCCCTCTTCCTTTTCCCTATTAAAATTATATTTAACCCAAAATTCTAAAGCCACCTCTTTGAATTACTCAATTTTCCTGGGTATCACCCATGCATATGTGAGATATTAATGTTAATAAATTTCTGTTTATTTATCTCTTGTTAATCTGTCTTTTATTATAACAGCCTCTAAAAACTCAGAATGTAAGAAGCATAATTATTTTTCCTCTCTTACATTGGCTTCTATCAATCTTGAAGAACTCTTGGCCAGTAGCTCTATATATATGTCCTGGTATTTCATAGCAACTCATAGTGTCACACATACGTCCCAAATGTCTTGATAGACATTTATTTCCTTAATATGAAATATGCTTCATGTCCAAAAACTACTCTGTTAAATATTTTAATTTGCCTGTAGGCATTTCCATGATAAACTGATAATTCAGATACTATTAAAGTCTAGGAGAAAAAAAACAGAATTTCACATCTTCTTTGTCTTTGAGAGCTGAAATAACTATCTTTGGCATTTTCTGTAAAGGAGAGTATGATCCCTTGAGATTTGCAAAAGTTCCCTGATTATAGACAGTGACACAATGAATGTACAAATTAGATTGCTGCCAAATATGAAAAACAAAACAAGGCAAAAAAAAAAAAATCTAAGGCAGGATTTTGAGAGTTTAATGAACAAAGTGTCCATTAATTCATGCTGCCTGGAAAACACTTCTATGTTTGGGTCATAAAGTCAAAGATATTTCTGTTCTGCAGTTTTTAACCAAGTTATTTGTAATGATGAGGTTCAGACCATCAACTTTAGACAAGATAATCTCAAACTATCATTTAATTTTTTGATAGTNTGGTATATTAATTAATCTGGGGTTGTAGACACTTAAAAGACATCAAATTCAAGGAGAAGCTTTCTCTGAATTCCCTTTATCTACCTAAAGACAAATCCACCAAAAGGAACTCCATTGCCAAAGGTATCCTCCCGGAGATTTTCATCAACCAGGGAAACTGACTCATCACATGAGAGGAGATTAGAAGTTGGCACAGTTCAGTCAGGACAGGATTCCCTGTCCTTCACCAACTCCCAGAGCTTGTTCAAACTCATGTCCATTGAGTCGGTGATACCATCCAACCATCTCATCCTCTGTCATCCCCTTCTCCTGCCTTCAATCTTTCTGAGCATTGGGGTCTTTTCTAATGAGCTCTTTGCATCAGGTGGCCAAAGTACTAGAATTTCAGCTTTAATGCCACCCAGATAAACTTTGTCACAAACACTTCTTGTTTATTCTTCTAAGGACCCATTCATCTTCCCTAAAAATTGCTTACTCTTTCCTACAAGGCTTATACCCCTCTTCCTTTTCCCTATTAAAATTATATTTAACCCAAAATTCTAAAGCCACCTCTTTGAATTACTCAATTTTCCTGGGTATCACCCATGCATATGTGAGATATTAATGTTAATAAATTTCTGTTTATTTATCTCTTGTTAATCTGTCTTTTATTATAACAGCCTCTAAAAACTCAGAATGTAAGAAGCATAATTATTTTTCCTCTCTTACATTGGCTTCTATCAATCTTGAAGAACTCTTGGCCAGTAGCTCTATATATATGTCCTGGTATTTCATAGCAACTCATAGTGTCACACATACGTCCCAAATGTCTTGATAGACATTTATTTCCTTAATATGAAATATGCTTCATGTCCAAAAACTACTCTGTTAAATATTTTAATTTGCCTGTAGGCATTTCCATGATAAACTGATAATTCAGATACTATTAAAGTCTAGGAGAAAAAAAACAGAATTTCACATCTTCTTTGTCTTTGAGAGCTGAAATAACTATCTTTGGCATTTTCTGTAAAGGAGAGTATGATCCCTTGAGATTTGCAAAAGTTCCCTGATTATAGACAGTGACACAATGAATGTACAAATTAGATTGCTGCCAAATATGAAAAACAAAACAAGGCAAAAAAAAAAAAAAAATTCTAAGGCAGGGTTTTGAGAGTTTAATGAACAAAGTGTCCATTAATTTATGCTGCCTGGAAAACACTTCTATGTTTGGGTCATAAAGTCAAAGATATTTCTGTTCTGCAGTTTTTAACCAAGTTATTTGTAATGATGAGGTTCAGACCATCAACTTTAGACAAGATAATCTCAAACTATCATTTAATTTTTTGATAGTAAACTTTCCAAATGGTCCTGTGGATATATATTGTGTGCATGCTCAGTCTCTAAGTCGTCTGACTCTTTGCAACCCCATGGACTATAGTTTGCTAGGCTCCTCTGTCCATGGCATTTTCCAGGCAAGGATATAGGAGTGGGTTGCCATTTGCTCCTTCAGGGGATCTTCCCAACCCAGAGATCAAACCCACGTCTCCTGCATCAGCAGGCAGGTTCCTGAACACTGAACTACTTGGGAAGGCCTGGTTATACATTAGTATTCATTAAACTGCATTTTCTCCTCCCTTCTTTCTTCTTTTCATTTTGTCATTTGTAAATTCTTGCAAAATCAACGTTTTTACATTTTTACACAAGAGACTACTATATTTAAACTTTCAGTTCAGTTCAATCCCTCAGGCGGGTCCAACTCTTTGCAAACACATGGACTGCAGCATGCCAGGCCTCCCTGTCCTTTGCCATTTCCTGGAGCTTGCTCAAGCTCAAGCATGTCCATTGAGTCAGTGATGCCATCCAACCATCTCATCCTCTGGTTACCCCTTCTCCTCTTGCCTTCAACCTTTCCCAGCATCAGGATCTTTTCAAATGAATCAGTTCTTCACATCAGGTGGCCAAAATATTAGTTTCAGCTTCCACATCAGTCCTTCCAATGAATATTTAGGACTGATCTCCTTTAGGATGGACTGGTTGGATCTCCTTGCAGTCCAAGGGACTCTCAAGAGTCTTCTCCAACACCACAGTTCAAAAGCATCAATTCTTTGGTGCTCAGCCTTCTTCACAGTCTAACTCTCACATCCATACGTGACCACAGGAAAAACCATAGCCTTGACTAGATAGACCTTAGTCGGCAAAGTAACGTCTCTGCTTTTGAATATACTATCTACGTTGATCATAACTTTCCTTCCAAGGAGTAAACGTCCTTTAATTTCATGGCTGCAATCACCATCTGCAATGATTTGGGGGCCCAAAATAAAGTGTCTCACTGTTTTTATTGTTTTTCCATCTATTTGCATGAATTGATAGGGCTGAATGTCGTGATCTTAGTTTACTGAATGTTGAGTTTTAAGCCAGTTTTTTCACTCTTTTCTTTCACTTTCATCAAGAGGCTCTTGATATTCATTACATATGTAAGATATTCATTACATATGTAAGATATTCATCATATAGCTATTAAAATCAAAAGGTTGCTTTGAAACTACCAAGAAATATTTTTAACCTATCATATATTTTTAGGAGGAATTGTCTAGCATATCAACTGACGTTCTTGATGAATAATCCTCTATCTGGCTATTCTTATTTCTTTCTTTTGCTCATTTCTCAACCTAAAAAATGCACATGAGAGTTTGAAGGTAAGTTTTGTTTGGAGCAATATGAGGACTGTACCATGGGAGACAGCACCTCAGATAGCTCTGAAAAACTGTTCCAAGGCGGGAGGGGGAAAGGACAGTATGTATGTGATTTTGGTAAAAGCGGAGTACATGCAATCAAGCAGTTTCATTTTTTTAGAAAGCTTCTGCTGGTCTCATAAAGCTTCTGCTAGACATGAAAAATAGTCATCACTGTGAAGGATTTGTGTGTTTTCTAGATATGAGGTGAATTGGGCTCATAAAATCAGATCTTAAGAATACCTGACCATCTGAGAACCAGTCCTGACAGTTTTGCCAGAGCACAGAGCGCTTCATTTCTGCTTTCCATCCTGAGCTGTTTCGGGGAGTGTTGGAGGTCCGCAGTTGCAGCAGCACATGATTTAATCCTTGTAGAGACATTCGGCAAGTGCCAGTTTGTGGTTGACATCACTGATTTTAAAACTTTGTCTGGAATGCTCTCAGTAATTAGCTTGAATGTTCTAAATGCCACAGTACCTCTGCAGCAAGACTCATGATCTTAAAATTTTAAATCTTATAATTTATATTATAGCATATTATAGTATACATACATGTACAATATAATCTTATAGCCTATTATATTATTTGACTACAGATAGACTGTCACTTGGCATACCCCATACACCTGAGAGGGCTATTCATTGCCCGCTAGTTGTTGGGAACAAAAGTCTTTTCTCAAGAAACCTAGGGAAAATAAAGTGTCCAATATTCACTAGCACAGAAAGTTCAGTTTTTATAGAATGTCCTGGAACATTCCTGCATCCTCTCTTCCCCTTACCTCTGCCCCTAAATCATAACTCAGAGTCTCAGAAGTCCATGTTCCCTTCATCATGTATAATAGATTTGGAAAATTACATTTCAGGATGGTTCTTTATTGACATACATTGACACTGAAGACTATAAAAGCTGATTAGGCAAATAATATGACAAGCAGACTACTGACAGATCATTATTACTTTTTCTTACTGCCTAATGAACATTAGTATTACTTACTATGCTCTTAAGTCAACAATGACAATATCAGCAAATTCAGAAAGGAAATGGAAATTGAGACATGTTTTAAAAGACAGTCAGTGTATTTCCACAAACAAAAAGAAAATATGCCCTTTGCTTATTTTCACCCTTAGGATTTCACTCACAAAGACTTTCTCATCTGGAATGTCTTCTTTTCTCACCTCTATCAATTCAAACTTGACCTTTGCTTTGAGGCTCAGCTGGAACATCACTCCTCTAACAGAACCTTCATCAATCTTTTATTCCTCGGGACATCTTAAGCAATTATAGAATTTAATACTTGGCACTTATATTCTGTTATGTATTTTCCAACATTGTTTAATAAATTTAATTTTTTTCAACTGAAGAGAGAAGGATGTCCCCCACAGTCCCTGTAACTGTGTAAAGTATATACTTGGTGATTCATCTTTGATTGGCTTTATATATTCTAGTGCAGCAGTCTCCAACCTTTTTGACATTAGGGACCAATTTTGTGGAATACAATTTTCCATGGAAGAAGGGGGGTGGTTTTAGGATGATTCAACTGTATTGCTTTCATTGTGTATGTTATTTCTGCAATTATTTCATCAGCTCCACCTTAGATCATCAGGTATTTGATTCTAGAGGTTGGGGACCCCTGTTCTATTGAATGCTAAAGAAAAATTTAATTATATTGCTTTTCTTGTGTGTAAATCCATTTCCTATTTCCAATTTTACTCATAGATAAAAAGCATCTGACCCAAAATTCTACTATTCATTATATGTACATATATAGCTTGTATAGATGTATATTTAATCTATTGTCTTCTTAATTTTTCTTTTATTATGGTTAATATAGCATAAATTTATAGCGAATTGGTAACTTCAACTCTAATTCTTTAATATCATCTCTTATTTTTAGATTAGATGCCTAAACAATTAAGCTCTCACTACTTAAAGAATCAAAAAATACCCTGAATTTTATATATAAAAAAGAAAAAGCCAAATACAATTTTTCTGCTTCAAAAAAATACATAATAGTTAGCATCAGGAAAATTAAAATTGTGGTGAAAGAAAGAAAGTGAAAGTCACCCAATCATGTCTGACTCTTTGCGACCCCATGGATTGTAGCCTGCCAGGCTCCTCTGTCCATGGAATGCACCAGGCAAGAATACTGGAGTGGGTAGCCACTCGCTTCTCAAGGGGGTCTTCCCAATGCAGAGAGTGAACCCAGATCTCCCACATTGCAGGCAGATTCTTTACCATCTGAGCCACCAAAGAAGCCCTCAACTTTCCCAGTAGGGTTTCCCAGGTTGGGACAGTTGTGGTGCAACACATCATATAGTTCGCTTATTTACATTTTTATTTTGNATGGAATGCACCAGGCAAGAATACTGGAGTGGGTAGCCACTCCCTTCTCAAGGAGGGTCTTCCCAATGCAGAGAGTGAACCCAGATCTCCCACATTGCAGGCAGATTCTTTACCATCTGAGCCACCAAGGAAGCCCTCAACTTTCCCAGTAGGGTTTCCCAGGTTGGGACAGTTGTGGTGCAACACATCATATAGTTCACTTATTTACATTTTTATTTTATCAACAAGCCATTTGGCATCATGTAGACAATGCTAAGGTGTATATGACGCCAAAGCATTTAACTTAACAGTCAACTAATAAATGGGAATGAAAATCAAAATAATTTCTTTTCTATATTTGATGGTATTTGACATTTTTAATGGAACAGTCATATTAATTTATATTTTTAAAGATTGTATCATGGTCTCTCAAATTCAGACTAACAAAGGATGGGGAAAAACACTAATATTATTTTGTGTCTTCCATGAGGCCCCTTGCTATGCTCTTAAAAGTATGAGGACTCCTGGCTTAAGGCAGAGATGTTTTACCACTGTCACAGCTAGTGGAAATTTGCTGAGGAGAAGAGGGAAGTGTTTTATTGATCACAAACAGAAATTGTCTCAAGAAGCTTCTATCTTTACAAATAAAAGCTCAGCTGAAAACCAGTATGATACTAAAAGCATGATGAATTGATTCAAAGGAGGAAACAGACAATTTTTTGATCAGAAAAATGCCAACATTCAGCATTTTTCCTTTGTGTAAAAGCACAGAAAGTAATATTAAACTAAGCAGTCATAAATATGTCTTGCCATATTCTAATTACACCATAATTTTTCTTGCATTTGGTAATAATTCAGGTTCTGACAGTATCATTTGAGGTGTGAAAACATTAAATTATAAATTCTAACACCTATTTTCCCAAAAAAGGTACTGGGCTAGAACCAATGTCTAATGCTAAGGGGAAATAAATCTTAGTGCCAGAAGACTTGGACTCAAGTCTCTGCTACCTCATTAACCAGTTTTACTCTGTCATTAACTAGCTATGTCACCTTGGGCTGCTTTAACTTTCTGAGCCTATTTCTCTCATCTCTCTCTCTCATCTATAAAATGCAATTATCAATGTCCACTTTACCCTTCTGTGGTAAGATTAAAGGAAATAAGAGATAGAAATAGTCTTTGTAAATCATAAAATGCCAAAATGATAAAATAAAAATCAGCAGCCCAGATCCCTGACATCTCTGTTATTGTTATTCAGATTATGGAAAAACAAAGGGGTTTAGAGTTATCACACCCTTTCATTTGCTCAGCATGAAAGTGAAAGTGTTAGTTGCTCAATCATGTCCCACTCTTTGCTACTTCATGGGCTGTAGCCCACCAGGCTCCACTGTCTATGGAACTCTCCAGGCAAGAATACTGGAGTTGGTAGCTATTCTCTTCTCCAGTGATCTTTCCAGCACAGGGGTCAAACCTGGCTCTCCTGCATTGCAGGCTGATTCTTTACCATCTGAGCCATGAGAAAAGCCCCATAGTCACAATAATTTAATCACTGTCCTTTGACAGTATAGATGTTTAAAGTCCCACCCTCTTCTAAATATTTAGTATCAAGTTGCACAAAGCATTTGCATGACTGACTTATCTATTTTCTTTTGAATGTTAGTGATGGACAGAATGTATATTTGATGTATTTGCATTTGGTCAATCAAAAGAAAAGCTTTTAAAAAATCACAAAAATATAAAGGATGCCTTGCAAAGATGGCAGTCATATTAACAGCTAAGTGAATGCATAAACCTACTCCAGAGTCATTCAATATGTAATGGTAGACAAGACTGTCAAATCCGTACAACCCTAAGATTGGGAAGAGAACTTGGAAATTCTCTACCTCATTACATCATGAGAAAATCCTCTCTAACATTTTGCAGCAAACCTGATCCTTTTCATTATATCCCAGCAGTCAAGATTTTTCTTCTCCACTCTACAGCTACATTTTGCCTGAGTTCATAGTCATTTCTTAAATGACGTGATAGTTTTTCTACATTTCTTGTTTGTTTGTTTTTCTGGGAAGCATCACAAATTATTACATCAGTTCCTGGCTAGAGATCTCAGAGATTTTAGGAGTGAAAGGACTGAGTGGCAATGAAAAAAACTTTTTTGCTTACTTTTAAGATGAAATTTAAAGTACTAAATATTTTCAAAAGTTATTCCAATGAATAACTATCCTAAATAAAATACTTTGGCCACCTGATGTGAAGAGCTGACTCTTTTGAAAAGACCCTGATGCTTGGAAAGATTGAAGGCAGGAGGAGAAGGATATGACAGAGGATGAGATGGCTGAATGGCATCACTGACCCAAAGGACATGAGTTTGAGTTGGCTCCAGGGGTTGTTGATGGTTACAGGGAGGCCTGGTGTGCTGCAGCCCATGGGTTGCCAAGAGTTGGACATGACTGACTGACTGAACTGAACTGAAATAAAATACATTTCATTTCTGTTGTCAATATTTCTGTCTCTGCCTGGGCGGCTGTGATGGTGCACAAGTGCGGACAAGAGGAGCTACCCCACATCCGAGGCCAGGGGTGACGGCCGAGAGGAGCAACCCAACGTCCAAGGAGCTGTGGCTGTGTGGGCACGGGAGGGCCTAGAGGAGCTACTCCACAATCAAGGTCAGGAGCGGTGGCAGTGAGGAGATACCCCTTGTCCATGGTAAGGAGCAGCAGCTGTGCTTTGCTGGTACAGCCATGAAGAGATACCCACACCTCCAAGGTAAGAGAAACCCAAGTAAGATGGTAGGTGTGGCAGGAGGGCATCAGAAGGCAGACACACTGAAACCATACTCACAGAAAACTAGGCAATGTAATCACACTAGGACCACAGCAGTTTCTAACTCAATGAAACTAAGCCATGCCCACAAGGCAACCCAAGACAGACGGGTCATGGTGGAGAGGGCTGACAGAAT
>SJYW01043043.1:49468-67296 GCA_006410735.1 Raphicerus campestris | reverse complement strand
AATTAAACAATTCTTTCCTAATTGATAGCTGTATTTAACTACACCCTATTTATCTTGGCAAAATGTGTATCCTCATAATACATAAATACTTCTTGATTTTGATTTAAAGGAGGGACAAATTTTCCAGAGGTCTATACATATCTAAGTCTTTTTAAAGAATGTAGCAAGTTAATCTTTAATGTACCAAATTATTTAAGGCTAAGTTAAATATTAACAAGAAATTCAGGGATTCTTTNATAAATACTTCTTGATTTTGATTTAAAGGAGGGACAAATTTTCCAGAGGTCTATACATATCTAAGTCTTTTTAAAGAATGTAGCAAGTTAATCTTTAATGTACCAAATTATTTAAGGCTAAGTTAAATATTAACAAGAAATTCAGGGATTCTTTGCTTTATTCAGACTCGAGTTACAAGAATGTGGTACTCATCAGAGATATTTTTGAACTATGAATGCACCAAAGATCTTTTCAATTATTCAATCATCATGCTTTTTATTCAGCTGTTTCTGTTTTCATTTTTTTTGTTCCCCTAAAATTCATTTTCTATAAAAGGTACTTTTACATGTTTAGAACTATTTCAGACTTGCATATAAATATTTTTTAATGTTCTGTCCTGTCCTCTCAGCTTTGACTCTGAGCTGAATTGGACAGGAGAGCAATACATATCAAAAATTTCATGTAAACATTTGTTTTTTTCAAGTATAAAATTGGAGTATTGGGATTCAATCAGAATTTAGTCCAAATATTAAAATTCCAATTAAAAGTACCATCATATTTTACCATAGTAAGACTTCCCTTCTGAAAGAACTAACCATTACTTTTTGCAGAACAGCTTAGCTTCTAAAATATAATATCTGAAATCCAAATATCATGAGGAAAGATCTTAAACACAGTGAACCTAATTCAATACTTATGTAAATCTTTAAAATATCCCCTCAGGGTTTCAAAGGATATAAACTGTGGCTAAGTAAAACACACACACAAAATAAATAAATAAATAAAACTTTCATCTAGAAAGAGTCTGTAATACTTAATAGTATGAAGTAAATCTGTCTATATTTATCACTCAATATACGAAAAAGAGCAGATTGCTTTCAGGACAGAGTGTGAAAGACCAACGCATAGGTGAAATTAATTATACATTTTAAACTGAGTTTTCTGAGCTGTTTCAGCAATGCTTTTTTTGCAAAAAGAAAGAAATATTGGAGCATATTCAAGCGAGGACCTTAAGAGACCTTGATTTTAAAAGACATTGATTTTCTTTGTTTGCCCACTCCCAGATAGGTTTAGTTTTTTTCTAAAATTGGAGAATTTTAACTCTCAGAAGATTAAAAAATACATTAAGATAAAGTGCAGACATGTTTTACCTTCTCCCATTTTTGTTTTAGTCTCATGTCTATAAGTGAGCCTAGTTGCCATTCTAATATGTAAGATTAAATAATGAATTATGAAGAGAACCATTCTAAAGGGAGGGGACTAGACTGCTTAGTTAGACTCTCAGTCCTGCAACTCACTAGTGATATAACACTGGCAAGACATTTAAGATCCCCATGCCTCATTTTCCCTCATCTTCTCTAATCATTAAAATGGCAGTGATAACAGCTGTCTCACAGTATTGTTGCATTAAAAGTGTGTATGCACATGTATATGAGTATATATACATATACAGTTAAAACATTTTACAGGATTTTTTCCTGTGCTAATGCATATTCTCGTGCAGTACTTTCCAAAGTTTGTGAGTACACCCACCACTTAGAAATCTTGCTAAAATGTAGACACAGTAGTCTGGTGTGGGAAATTGAGTTTCTGCATTTCTAACAAGCCCTCAGGTGATGGCGATCATGCTAGTCTGGGAACCACAATGTGACTAGCAAAGTTCTCTTTAAGAGAATTAGAGGCACCAAAGGAACATTTCATGCAAAGACAGGCACAATAATGGACAAAAAATGGCAAGGACCTAAAAGAAGCAAAAGAGATTAAGAAAAGGTGGCAAGAATACACAGAAGACTGAATGAAAAAGCTCTGAATGACCAGATAACCATGATGGTATGGTCATTCACCAGAGCAAGATATCCTGGACTGTGAAGTCAACTGAGCCATAGAAAGCATTACTATGAACTAAGCTAGTGGAGGTGATGGAATTCCAGCCAAGTTATTTTGATTCCTAAAAGATGATGCTGTTAAAGTGCTGCACTCATTATGCTAGCAAATTTGGAAAACTCAGCAGTGGCCATAGGGCTGGAAAAGTCAGTTTTCATTACAATCTCAAAGAAAAGCAATGCCAAAGAATGTTCAAATTACTGTAAAATTGCACTCACTTCACATACCAGGAAGATTACGCTCAAAATCCTTCAAACTAGACTTTAGCAGTAAGTGAACCAAGAACTTCCAGATGTACAAGCTGATTTTAATAAGGCAGAGGAACCAGAGATCAAATTGCCAACAATTTCCCCCAAAAAATCTACTTCTGCTTCACTGATTATCCTAAAGCCTTCAACTGAAAATTCTTAAAGAAATGGGAATACCCGGCCACATTATCTGCCTCCTGAGAAACCTGTATGCAGGCAAAGAAGCAACAGTTAGAACAACGGACTGGTTCAAAATTGAGAAAGGAATGTATAAAGGCTGTATACTGTCACTCTGCTTATTTAACTTATATGCAGAGTTCATCAAGCGAAATGCCAGATTGGATGAAGCACAAGCTGGGAATCAAGATTGGCAGGAGACATATCAACAACCTCATATATGCAGATGATACCACTTTAATGGCAGAAAGTGAAGAAGAACTAAAGAGCTTCTTGATGAAGGTGAAAGAGACGAGTGAAAAAGCTGGCTTAAAACTCAGCATTTAAAAAACTAAAATCATGGTATCCAGCTCCATCACTTCAGGGCAAACAGATGGAAAAAATATGGAAACAGTGTCAGATTTCACTTTCTTAATCTCCAAAATCACCACATAGGATGAGATGGTTGGATGGCATCACTGACTCAATGGATCCGAGTTTGCGCAAACTCTGGGAGATAGTGAAGAAGAGGGAAGCTTGGCATGCTGCAGTTCATGGGATTGCAACTCAACATTTTTGCTCCATTACAAAAACATTTCATTGTAAATTATATTTCTTTTCTTAATATAAATTTATTTATTTTAACTGGAGGTTAATTACTTTACAATATTGTATTGTTTTTGCCATCAGTCAGTTCAGTTTAATCGCTCAGTCGTGTTCGACTCTCTGTGACCCCATGAATCGCAGCACGCCAGCCTTCCCTGTCCATCATCAACTCCCGGAGTTCACTCATACTCACGTCCATCGAGTCAGTGATGCCATCCAACCATTTCATCCTCTGTCATCCCCTTCTCCTCCTTCCCCCAATCCCTCCCAGCATCAGAGTCTTTTCCAATGAGTCAACTCTTCGCATGAGGTGGCCAAAGTACTGGGGTACTAGCATCATTCCTTCTAAAGAAATCCCAGGGCCGATCTCCTTCAGAATGGACTGATTGGATCTCCTTGTAGTCCAAGGCACTCTCAAGAGTCTTCTCCAATACCACAGTTCAAAAGCATCAATTCTTTGGTGCTCAGCCTTTTTCACAGTCCAACTCTCATAAATCCACCACAGGTATACATGTGTTCCCCATCCTGAAGCCCCCTCCCTCCTCCCTCCCTGTACCATCCCTCTGGGTTGTCTCAGTGCACTATCCCCAAGCATCCAGTATCATGCATCAAACCTGGACTGGCAATTCGTTTCATATATGATATTATACATGTTTCAATGCCATTCTCCCAAATCACCCCACCCTCTCCTTCTCCCACAGAGTCAAAAAGACTGTTCTATACATCTATGTCTCTTTTGCTGTCTCACATAAATTATATTTCTTAAATGTTCTATACATTGCCTATATTATTATATATAAGACCAAAGCATTTTATTGGAATATTTTAAGGTGATTTATTGCAAATAAACACATGACAGAAAGCTATTTATTAAAAAAAAAGTCATAAGTGAACACAAAGTATGCTTTTAATTAAATAATGAAATTTCTTTTAAAGTATTCTCTCTTGATATAAGTAAAGAAACCGCTATGTATCTGGAATGCTGAATGCCCTATCAGACTTCAGTCTGTGCTGATTTATAACAAGTAATTATCTAATGAAGACAGTGTTAGGCATGTATGAGAGTTCTTGAAGCAATGATTTGCAGTTTTGACAAATTACTGTAGATCAAGTGATGATGCCTCATTTATATTCTTTCTCCTCTTTTTTGAATCGACATCCTTAAGCAAATAGAGAAATGACTTTTAAGAGAGATACTCATTTGTATGGAAAAGTAGGTAAACCTTCTGAGGGCTTATGCTTTTTATAGTTTAATGATAAGCTTTACCTCCCACCTGTGAGTTGGTGAATAGAGATTATTATTTCATTAGATTTCATTTGAGTGGGAAGGAAGGATGTATGTAGTTAAAGACAAAGTTAATTACACACTGCTTTCTTTTTCAATATACTATGAAAAGACTTGCTTCACTAGGCACAGGCCTAGTAATAATGTTTAATGATTACATTTTTCTTGGAGGATATAGTACAAGTAAGAGAAAGCAAAGGTGAAGGGGAAGGTGAAGTCGCTCAGTCGTGTCCGACTCTTTGCGACCCCGTGGACTGTAACCTACTAGGCTTCTCTGTCCATGGGATTCTCCAGGCAGGAATACTGGAGTGGATTGCCATTTCCTTCTCTAGGGGATCTTCCCGACCCAGGGATCAAACCTGGGTCTCCCGCATTGGAGGCAGACGCTTTAACCTCTGAGCCACCAGGGAAGCCCAGAGAAAGCAAAGAATACTCTTACGTGAACGTGGTCTCTCACTGGGAGCAATTAGGTAATTTTACAAATACACACACACACACACACACACACACACACACACACACACACACATACATACATATATGAAAGTGAAGGTGACAGTTGCTTAGTTTAGTTCAACTCTTTACAACCCCATGGGCTATAAATACCACGGAATTCTCCAGGTCAGAATACTGGAGTGGGTAGCCTTTAGCTTCTCTAGGGAATCTTTCCAACCCACGGATCAAACCCAGGTCTCCCTCATTGCAGGTAGATTCTTTACCAAGTGAGCTATCAGGGAAGGCATATACACACATATACACATATATATTCAATTATGTTGTATATTTTGTGTTATTTTTAGATCAATTCATAAAGTTCTTAGGAGCCCATGGAAATATTATATTAAAGACTTGTTTTATATATCTGACATAACCCTGAAGCCAAATCACTTTAAAATATCTTTAAAATCATTAAAATGCAATTTCTAAGAAAAGTAACACATGTAATATGCTCCAAAGTACTTATGTTTTGTTCTCAGACCATTAATGTGATGAAACTATGGTGAATTCTTGATAAAGTATTAAACACAATTTCCAAAAATGATTACCATCTTAAGACTAATACTCTATTGTCACTATGGTTTTATGGATTATGTATAAATTATGTACTTAAAAATCTTGGAACTTTAATCCAAATTAGGCTATTTGTCATGTTTAAAACCGAAGGCACTCTGAAATTTTCTATAGAAACAATGATAGGTTCTTTAAATCTGTGAAGGGATTTTAGTTGGATATTATATTGTCCATTTTAAAATCTGCATTGCAGAATGATAGCCGGACTATCATTGTGAGTGCTCAGTCACTTCAGTTGGGTTCAACTCTTAGCAATCGCATGGACTGTAGCCTGAGAGGCACCTGTGTCCACAGGATTCTCAAGGCAAGAATACTGGAGTGGGTTGCCATACTCTCCTCCAGAGGATCTTCCTGACCCAGGGATCTAATCCAAGTCTCTTGTGTCTCCTGTGTTCCAGGCAGTTCTTTACCACTAGTGCCACTTGATAACTCAATATTAAACAAGAAAGTCACTTTTTCTCTGAGATTATGGCTTACTTCCAATGTCATCATTACTTGTAGGGATGACCACTAAGTGATATTTCATATGACTTTCAAAAAATATTAATAATGCTTTAAATGTCATTGTCTGTATATTTCATTTCTCTTCTGTTTATTTCATAACTCAATCAAAAACTATCAGCAGATTTTGCATTAAAACCTACCTGACAAAAATCACTCATTAGTAATGTAAGCAATAGATACCTTGGGTAGGAAGATTATTTTTTAAAGGAATGATAAATAAAAGAAAGACAAATCATGGCTAAAACACTCCTTAAGAAGATCAAGGAACTTCCCTGGTGAGCCAGTGGTTAAGACTTCGTACTTCCACTGTAGGGCACATGGGTTTGATACTCGGTCTAGTAACTAAGGTGGAGAAGGCAATGGCACCCCACTTCAGTACTCTTGCCTGGAAATTCCATGGATGGAGGAGCCTGGTGCACTGCAGACCATGGGGTCGCAAAGAGTCAGACACGACTGAGCGACTTCACTTACACTTTCATGCATTGGAGAAGGAAATGGCAACCCACTCCAATGTTCTTGCCTGGAGAATCCCAGGAACGGGGGAGCCTGGTGGGCTACCGTCTATGGGTTGGGCAGAGTCGGACACGACTGAAGCGACTCAGCAGCAGGAGCAGCTAGTAACTAAGACACTGCATGCCCCATGGTGTGACCACACACGCACACACGCACACAAACAACTATGGGATTGACTTCTATTTTTTGAACACTGTATAAAATCTAATTTCCATCTGAGTTTCTAGATTATTTTTTTTCCAATTTAAGCATTTATTGAAAGCACTGACATGATGGTGAATGATTTTATTTTATACATATAATANGAATCGACATCCTTAAGCAAATAGAGAAATGACTTTTAAGAGAGATACTCATTTGTATGGAAAAGTAGGTAAACCTTCTGAGGGCTTATGCTTTTTATAGTTTAATGATAAGCTTTACCTCCCACCTGTGAGTTGGTGAATAGAGATTATTATTTCATTAGATTTCATTTGAGTGGGAAGGAAGGATGTATGTAGTTAAAGACAAAGTTAATTACACACTGCTTTCTTTTTCAATATACTATGAAAAGACTTGCTTCACTAGGCACAGGCCTAGTAATAATGTTTAATGATTACATTTTTCTTGGAGGATATAGTACAAGTAAGAGAAAGCAAAGGTGAAGGGGAAGGTGAAGTCGCTCAGTCGTGTCCGACTCTTTGCGACCCCGTGGACTGTAACCTACTAGGCTTCTCTGTCCATGGGATTCTCCAGGCAGGAATACTGGAGTGGATTGCCATTTCCTTCTCTAGGGGATCTTCCCGACCCAGGGATCAAACCTGGGTCTCCCGCATTGGAGGCAGACGCTTTAACCTCTGAGCCACCAGGGAAGCCCAGAGAAAGCAAAGAATACTCTTACGTGAACGTGGTCTCTCACTGGGAGCAATTAGGTAATTTTACAAATACACACACACACACACACACACACACACACACACACACACACATACATACATATATGAAAGTGAAGGTGACAGTTGCTTAGTTTAGTTCAACTCTTTACAACCCCATGGGCTATAAATACCACGGAATTCTCCAGGTCAGAATACTGGAGTGGGTAGCCTTTAGCTTCTCTAGGGAATCTTTCCAACCCACGGATCAAACCCAGGTCTCCCTCATTGCAGGTAGATTCTTTACCAAGTGAGCTATCAGGGAAGGCATATACACACATATACACATATATATTCAATTATGTTGTATATTTTGTGTTATTTTTAGATCAATTCATAAAGTTCTTAGGAGCCCATGGAAATATTATATTAAAGACTTGTTTTATATATCTGACATAACCCTGAAGCCAAATCACTTTAAAATATCTTTAAAATCATTAAAATGCAATTTCTAAGAAAAGTAACACATGTAATATGCTCCAAAGTACTTATGTTTTGTTCTCAGACCATTAATGTGATGAAACTATGGTGAATTCTTGATAAAGTATTAAACACAATTTCCAAAAATGATTACCATCTTAAGACTAATACTCTATTGTCACTATGGTTTTATGGATTATGTATAAATTATGTACTTAAAAATCTTGGAACTTTAATCCAAATTAGGCTATTTGTCATGTTTAAAACCGAAGGCACTCTGAAATTTTCTATAGAAACAATGATAGGTTCTTTAAATCTGTGAAGGGATTTTAGTTGGATATTATATTGTCCATTTTAAAATCTGCATTGCAGAATGATAGCCGGACTATCATTGTGAGTGCTCAGTCACTTCAGTTGGGTTCAACTCTTAGCAATCGCATGGACTGTAGCCTGAGAGGCACCTGTGTCCACAGGATTCTCAAGGCAAGAATACTGGAGTGGGTTGCCATACTCTCCTCCAGAGGATCTTCCTGACCCAGGGATCTAATCCAAGTCTCTTGTGTCTCCTGTGTTCCAGGCAGTTCTTTACCACTAGTGCCACTTGATAACTCAATATTAAACAAGAAAGTCACTTTTTCTCTGAGATTATGGCTTACTTCCAATGTCATCATTACTTGTAGGGATGACCACTAAGTGATATTTCATATGACTTTCAAAAAATATTAATAATGCTTTAAATGTCATTGTCTGTATATTTCATTTCTCTTCTGTTTATTTCATAACTCAATCAAAAACTATCAGCAGATTTTGCATTAAAACCTACCTGACAAAAATCACTCATTAGTAATGTAAGCAATAGATACCTTGGGTAGGAAGATTATTTTTTAAAGGAATGATAAATAAAAGAAAGACAAATCATGGCTAAAACACTCCTTAAGAAGATCAAGGAACTTCCCTGGTGAGCCAGTGGTTAAGACTTCGTACTTCCACTGTAGGGCACATGGGTTTGATACTCGGTCTAGTAACTAAGGTGGAGAAGGCAATGGCACCCCACTTCAGTACTCTTGCCTGGAAATTCCATGGATGGAGGAGCCTGGTGCACTGCAGACCATGGGGTCGCAAAGAGTCAGACACGACTGAGCGACTTCACTTACACTTTCATGCATTGGAGAAGGAAATGGCAACCCACTCCAATGTTCTTGCCTGGAGAATCCCAGGAACGGGGGAGCCTGGTGGGCTACCGTCTATGGGTTGGGCAGAGTCGGACACGACTGAAGCGACTCAGCAGCAGGAGCAGCTAGTAACTAAGACACTGCATGCCCCATGGTGTGACCACACACGCACACACGCACACAAACAACTATGGGATTGACTTCTATTTTTTGAACACTGTATAAAATCTAATTTCCATCTGAGTTTCTAGATTATTTTTTTTCCAATTTAAGCATTTATTGAAAGCACTGACATGATGGTGAATGATTTTATTTTATACATATAATAGCAAAACAAAATCAGTTCAGTTCGGTTCAGTTACTCAGTCTTGTCTGACTCTTTGCGACCCCATGAATCCCAGCACACCAGGCCTCCCTGTTCATCACCATCTCTCAGAGTTCACTCAGACTCATGTCCATTGAGTCCGTGATGCCATCCAGCCATCTCATCTCAGTCGTCCCCTTCTCCTACTGCAGCCAATCCCTCCCAGCATCAGAGTCTTTTCCAATGAGTCAGCTCTTCACATGAGGTGGCCAAAATACTGGAGTATCAGCTTCAGCATCATTCCTTCCAATGAACAGCCAGGGTGGAACTCCTTCAGAATGGACTGGTTGGATCTCCTTGCAGTCCAAGGTGGAACTCTCCTGCTTTTTCCATGATCCAGCATATGTTGGCAATTTGATCTCTGGTCCCTCTGTCTTTTCTAAAACCAGCTTGAGCATCAGGATATTCCCAGTTCACATATGGCTGAAGCCTGGCTTGGAGAATTTTGAGCATTACTTTGTTAGCATGTGAGATGAGTGCAATTGTGCAGTAGTTTGAGCATTCTTTGGCATTGTCTTTCTTTGGGATTGGAATGAAAACTGACCTTTTCCANTACACTCACTTACTGTCATAATTCATTTAATAATTCATTTACTAGGGGGGAAATTGGCAGACAAATATCTTTTCATAGATGTGGTTCCTAGAGCAACGAGCCAGATTCTAATCATTAGAAACATCCAACTTTCTACACAGCCTGATAAATTTAATAGGGGTTCTATTATTGCAGTGTAAATATTTACAAACATACCCAGAGTTAATTCAATTTTTAAATGAAAGTTTATATTGAAAAGAGAGTGCAACGGTGAGAAGAACAAAACAAACAAAATATTCTAAATAAATAAAATGTTTTCCCTGATGAAATATATATGACATTATTCTTTTATCCCATTAACTTTTGAGACTTTTTGTGAAATAATTCTATTATGGTTGCAGCAAGACAGTTTAATCATCATTGAAGTCACCAAACCACGTATGATGAAGGCTTTCACAGCTATCATCTCTTTATTCAATCTTAAATTATATTTATTTACAATGGATTTCCAGATATTTAACAGTTTCAGATCTATATTTCATTTGTGAATATTATGTACATATTACCCTATTATTTAGAAAAAAGTGAAGATCAAAAATATCACCTGACTGTGGTATATATAGACTTGTAGACTGTGTAGTTCTATCCTTAACAACCTGAATTTTTCAACGAGCTCATATTGGGCCTCTGAGAACTCTATNAAGCTGAAACTCCAGTACTTTGGCCACCTCATGTGAAGAATTGACTCATTGGAAAGGACTCTGATGCTGGGAGGGATTGGGAGCAGGAGGAGAAGGGGATGGAAGAGGATGAGATGGCTGGATTGCATCACCAACTCTATGGACATGAGTCTGAGTGAACTCCAGGAGTTGGTGCTGGACACGCAGGCCTGGTGTGCTGCAATTCATGGGGTCACAAAGAGTCGGACACAACTGAGTGACTGAACTGAACTGAATATATATATTTCAGTGCTACTCTCTCACTTTGTCCCTCCCTCTCCTTCCCTTCCTGGGTACACAATTCTGTTCTCTATGTCTGCATGTCCATTTCTGCCCTGCAGATTTGTTCATCAATACCATCTTTCTAGATTCCACATATATGCATTGCTATATGCTATTCGTCTTTCTCTTTTTGACTTACTTCACTTTCTATGATAGGCTCTAGATTCATCCACCTTATTAGAACTGAGTCAAATGTGTTCCTTTTAATGGCTGAGTAATAGGTCACTGTGTGTATATACTACAACTTCTTTATCCATCCATCTGTTGATGGACATCTAGGTTGCTTCTGTATTCTATCCATTATAAATAGTGCTGTGGTGAACATTAGGGTGTATGTATCTTTTAAAATTATAGTCTTTTTAGTGTATATGCCCAGTAGTAGAATTGTTGGGTCATATGATAGTTTTATTTCTTGTTTTTAAAGGAATCTTCATACTGTTCTCCATAGTGACTCTATCAAGTTGCATTCCCACCAACAGTGCAAGATGATTCCCTTTTCTCCACACACTCTTTCATTTATTGTTTGTAGATTTTTTGATGATGCCCATACTGAAGACATGAGAGCAATATAGGAAAAACAAAACAAAACAAAAAAAAAACAAAAAAAAAAAAAAAAAAACAGGAAAAAGGGGAAAATGATAAAGGAAGGAAAAAAGGAGAAAAAAAGGCATATAAAGCGGCGGTTCCACTTCCGCCTGCCTAGGAGGCCCTCCGATATTGGACTATTCTTTGAACCTGCTGCAGGGATAGCGCAGGCTGTAATCTGGCTATACTCCGGCGTGTACTTGCCTCCAACATCCACGGTTGCCAGAGCCAGGGCTTTTCCTTTTGTGTAAGCAGTCATTGTCCTTTTATATATCCTCTAGACACAGAGTCACCCTAGTGTATCTAGAGGATTTAATCTGCATCTTGTACAGCTCGTGGAAGGATTTTGATCCTCTTCCTTAGCCACTTTGCCCCTGGAGCTCTATTGGGGCTTTATTCCCCCTCTGCATCTGGGTTATCCACAAGAGTTTGCTCCTGAGGCTGCCTTGGAGGACTTGGGTCTGCCCCAGTGACGGCCAGGTATGGAGGTGGCACAGCTGCTTGGATTGTGGGGACCCTTGCAGCACCAGGTACACAGGGGACCCAGCAGCCACGGGCACAGAAAATACGGTTATTCTTATTATTATTTTTAATAGCCTCTGGCATCTCTGCCTCAGTGAGGACCAGGGATTGAAGGGGCATGGCTGCTTGGACTGTGGGGAACCTGCTGGCACCAGGTGTACAGGGAAACCATTGGCCATGGGTACAAGAGATAAAAGATGCTATTAGAGTCTTTTTCGATCCTCTTGTAGCTGGCATTCAAAAGGCTTCCCGGTCTGTTCCTTCTTTGCAGCTGGCACAACAGGCACTCAAAGGGCCCTCTGACTGGGTCCTTCTCTATTGCTCAGCCTGTCAGGCACAGGGGGCCAGCGTCTCTGGAGTTTCCCCTGTCGGTCAGCTGCGCATCCTCAGTGTGCGGGGAGAGGGAGGCTACAGCAGTGCTTCCACCTCCTGCGCATGACTCAGCAGTATCACTGCCTCCCTGGCTGCCTGCTTTCTCCAAGGGCATTCCCTGCTGTGAGCTTCTCTCTCAGTCAACAGCAGTCCTTGCCCTGGGATTTCTCTCAAATCCCCATTCTCCAGTCTCTGGCTACCATGCACACCAAAGGACTCATGTCTCTGTATTAAGTACATAGGGCTGAAGTATGAAATGTCTGTGTGGTTCTCACTTCATTCAGACCATCATAGATCAACTGCTTTGTCCTCCAACAGCCTCAAATGCCTCTCCTCTGTCCCATACTATTGCTCTGATGTGGAAAGTTGCTTCCGTTCCTCCGTACCCAGGTACAGTTCTAGGCCCACTCACTCCTCCTTTTTTTCGCTTCCATCCTTCATCCTACCAAGTTTTGCATGTATCCATATATTCCTTTCCACTGGTCAAGGACTCTTGCCAGCTTTCAGCTGGTGCTCTGTGAGATCCTCTTCATCTGAAGATGTATTCTTGATGCATCTGTGGAGAGAGAGGTACTCCATGTCCACCTATTCCTCCACCACCTTGTCATCTCTGAGACCCGCCTTAGTCTCTAAATTGAGGTATTTAATGTGATCTTCTGTAACCATTGCTGTAGCTGCATGTTACAAATTGAAGCATGTTGTTTTATTTTCATTCAACAGACTTTTTTCTAATTTCCCTTGAAACTTCTTTTTTGACCCACGTATTGTTTGGAAGTGTTTTTTTTTTTTTCTTTTTAATTTCTCTCTGCATTTCTTTTTGTTTCATGTACTTCAAACTTCTGTAACATGAAGCATACACTTGTGAGCTTGTTCGGTCTGTTTGGTGAACTGATCCTTTTATCATTATGTAATTTCTCTCTTCATCCATGGTTGTATCCTTAGTGCTAAAGTCTGCCTTTTCTGATATTAATGTGGTTGTTCCAATTTCCTGTTGATTGCTGTTTGCATGGCCTATCGTCTTTTTGTCCTTCAACTTTTAACTTATCTATATCCTTATGGTTAAAGTAGGTTTCTTGTGGACAGAATATAGGTGAGTCTTTTTTTTTTGTACAACCTGCGAATTTCTTACTAAATCTGTCACAGCTATTATTTTGATGTGTTTATTTGACAGAGTTGTATTTTATTCTACCATTATATTACTTAGTTTCAATTTGTCTTCCTCTTTTGTATTCCTCTTTCCCCCTTTTTGCCTTCTTTGGATTCTCTGAGTATTTTTCTCATATTCTAGTTTAATTGCCTATTAACTTTTGCCCATATCTTTTGTATTATTTGTTAGTGTTTGCTCTAGGCTTTATATTATACGTACCTAAACTTCCACAGTATACTCAGTTATATTTTACCACTTCGTTAAAAATGTAGAAGCTTTACAACCATACAGGTTCCTCTTATTCTCTCCCATTAAACTTTTCATTACAGTTGTCATATGGGTTAAATCCATATAAATTGATTTCAGTAAGCATGCATAAGAAAAAAAAAAAGAGAAAATAGAATTTTATATTTATCTGTATATTCACTATTTTTCTTGCTCTTCCTTCATTCCTGAAAATACTCTCTACTGGCCTTCAGACAAGCCTTTTATTATAATGAAACATAATGTTTAAAAATCTGGTGCACTGGGATGACCCTGAGAGATGGGATAGGGAGAGAGGTGGGAGGTAGGGGCAGGATGAAAAACACATGTACACCCATGGCTGATTCATGTGCATGTATGGCAAAACCACCACAATATTGTAAAGTAATTAGCCTCCAATTACATTAAAAATAAATAAATATTTTAAAAAACTAAAAAAATCTATCCTTCCAATAGACTTAATAAATTCAAGTTTGTATCATTTTCTTTTAGCTGAAAGTCTTATTTTAGCATTTTTAAAGAGCAGGTCTACCAGCAACAGCTTCTCTGGATTTTCTTTTTTCTGCTAATATCTTTGAAGGTGAAATCGCTCAGTCGTGTCCGACTCTTTGCGACCCCATGGACTGTAACTTACGAGGCTTCTCTGTCCATGGGATTTTCCAGGCAAGAATACTGGAGTGAATTGCCATTTCCTTCTCCAGGGGATCTCAAACCCAGGTCTCCCGCATTGGAGGCAGACACTTTAACCTCTGAGCCACCAGGGAAGCTCCTTGCTTATCCTTTATCCTGAAAGAGTTTTTCCATGTTACTTAAATTTTGGATTAGTGGTTATTTTCTTTCATCCCTTTAAGATGCTGCCCTATTATCTTCTGGTTTCCATGATTTTCAGTCAAAGATCAGTGGTAATTTGAATAATTTTCCCCCTGATTATAATGCATTGTTTTACTCTCGTCGTTTTCAAAAGTGTTTAGTTTGCTGTTTTAGTAGTTTGATTATGATGGTCCTGGGCATTGTTGTCTTTCAATTTATTTTGATTAAAGTTCTGCAGAGCTCCTTGATTTTATAATTTCATGTCCTTCATCAAATGTGGAAGTTTTTGGCCCTCATTTTTTAAAATATTTTTTCCGCATTTATCTTTTTATCATCTTCTTTTTAGACTCCAATGGCATATATTTTAGAATCTTTGAGACTGTCCCATTGTTGCCTGAGATTTTATTTAGCCTTTTTATAATTATTTTTCTCTCTGTTCTTCAGAATGGATGATTTCCACTGATTTATCCTCAAGTCAGTTGACTCTTCTGTCATCTCAATTCTATCATTGATCACATTAAATGAATTGTTTGTTGTTTATTTTAGATATTTCACTTTCTGTCCTATAACTTTCATTTGGATTTTTTTAGTTTCTACTTCTATGAAAGAAATAGAAACTCTGCCTTTTGATTTATGTCATGAAGCTAGTGCATAGTTGCATTAACTGCTTTCAATCTTTGATAATTCAGTGCCTACCTCATCTCAGTACTGGGATCTCCCTTCTTACCCCCTAAATCTTTAGAATTGTCCATATTTTCTGAAGTCTTTTTAATGTCAATTTTATGTGGTAGAGATTTGGGGTCTTATTTCAATTGCCTGAATAATGTTGATTTTTCATTTGTTTATTTAATAGAAAGTTGTTGAATCTTAGTTTGTTAAAAAGAAAGAAAGAAAGAAAGAAAGAAATCACAATTTTGAAAGGCTTTGCTAAGATATTTTGGTTAATACAGTACAGTATGCCTCAAGAGTTAGTTGAGGCTTAGGTTGTAGTTTGCAGAGGTATTTCTTTTTATTGTGCTTTACTTTATTTTGTTTCAGATACTGATTTTTCTTTTTTTGCATAAATTGATAGCTTGTGGCAACACTGTCTCAAGCAAGTCCATTGGCATTATTTTTTTCAATATCATATGGCCACTTTGTATCTGTATTTCACATTTTGTGTTTTGTAATATTTTAAACTTTTTCATTATTATTACATTTTTAATGATATTTATGATCTTACGTGATCTTATGTTATTGGTGAATTTCAGTTGGTGCTTTTGTCTATGAGCACAGAAGGTTTTTGGCTTGAGACTTTGACCTTTGAGACGGTGATGCTGACCAACTAGTACAGGCATCAGGGAGAAGGTGGTGTGAGTTGATTGCTTCTTTAATTGTTGACAGAACTGCAAGCTGGTTTCAGCAGTGGCTCCTAGGACAAAATGTCTTTATCAGCATGAATATGGGCTAGGATAGTTACTAAAGGAGGATATTGAGCAAATAAGTAGCATGATCTCATGTTTGATTTAGGATGACCACTGATTACTCTTTGGAGAACAGACTGAATGGTATTAGAGCAAAAACAAGCAGATTAGTTATAAAACATTACAACAATTCAGGTGAATTAATATTTATACGAGGATAGTAGCAGTATATGTGGAGGATAGTGATCGGATTGTAGGTTATATTTTGAAGATAAAGCCAACAAAATTTCCTAAAATGTGAGATATGAAATTTTAAAAATAATGGTGGAATCAATGGCAGTCCAATTTTTTGATCTAAGGAAATATAAACCTAATTTATGTTTTTTCAATTGAAATGATAAAGAGTGTGGAAGAAGTAAGTTTGGGGTTAAAAGAAATTTCCAAGGGAGGGAGGGGCATATTGGCTTCTTTCACATGCAGATTAAGATGTTCAGTAGGTTCTTAGATACACCAGGCTGGATTTTAGGCAATTTGCCTTGGCTTGGAATTTTTAGAGTATATAGGTAGAATTCAAAGCCATGAAGATAGATGACATCACCTAGGGAGTAAGTGTAGATGAAGAAAAGTTCTGAGAACTTCTTCCAAGGACATTCCAACCTTTAGAGGTGGAAAAGCTGAGAAGAAGTCAACAAAGTAGACTGAGAAAGAGCAGCATGATATGAGAAAAATTGAGTCAGTGGGAGACTGGAAGCCATGGGAACAATATCAAACATAAATCAAGAAAATGAGATCTGTCAAGTAAAATTAGATCTGAGAATTAACTATTTGATTTTAGTACCATGAAAGTTACTCATACCTTGGTAAGAAAATTTTCAGAGTAGTATTGAAAGTGAAAGTCTGGATCAAGTGTGTTCAAGACAGATGAGAGAAGAGAAATTGGACATAACTGATGTAGACAATTATTTTGAAGAGTTTGTTAAAAGAAAAGCAGAGAAACTGCATGAGTTCAAGGAAAACATTTTCAAAGAAGAGAAATCTTGAGTGTATTTTGACAAAAGATTATGGTTTTATTAATATGTTGCTTCTTTTAGCTGTTGTATATATTTTTCTATTGTTACCATTAAGTTATTAAATAATCAATAGATACCTATTGACTACAAAGTATAATGGAACTAACCAAAAAATTCTACTCCTAGTAAATAGAGCATAAATAATATTTATAGAGCTAGAAGGACATTCCAACAGTTCTAGACTTCAGGCATTGCTGTAAGCAATTTGGAACATAGTGTCCTGTCTTCAAAGGGTGATGCAAGTTAGAGAAAGAGAGCAACCTAAAATGAGTAAGAAGTGTATTCTCATCAATTTTGTGAATATTGTATTAACAGTTTGGCCCACATTATTTTGAGATTACATATTTAGGACTGACATATACTTCAAAANGAAGATGTGTATAAGAGACAGAGTTAGAGAAAGAGAGCAACCTAAAATGAGTAAGAAGTGTATTCTCATCAATTTTGTGAATATTGTATTAACAGTTTGGCCCACATTATTTTGAGATTACATATTTAGGACTGACATATACTTCAAAATAATGAAAAATTTGCATCAAACTATATTTTGTGAAAGTACACAGAAAACTATTAGAAGGAATAATATAAAGGCTCAATTTTAATAATATCATGCATAATATCAATGCTTACATATTGTTACATAAGTTATTTTAGGAAATTATTAACCATCATATGTCTAATTTATCTAGTTGAAAATGTTGAAATAATGAAAATAGTATATTGCTTATCTTTAGTACAGTCTTTTAAAATAGTATTTTATCTTATAACTTAA
>SJYW01043043.1:30329-49307 GCA_006410735.1 Raphicerus campestris | reverse complement strand
ATTAGACAGAATAATGTTATTTTATTTGGAAGGGACTCTTTAGATGATCTGGTCCAAGTTTATGTATTTATAAATGTATAAATTTAAATATAGTGTATATAATGACTCACCCAAAGTAATATAACTAATTTTAACAAAGTTTGCTATCTGATGATTTTCAGTACTCTTGCCACTTTATTTTTCAGAATCATATTAGAGAAGAAAATTAAACATATTAGGAAAATGTCTTTTCTTCATTTCTCTTCACCACCTGACTTTTTCTTTTTCTTTTCCCCCTACTTCCTTTTAACTTTTTGCTTCTTCTCCTCCTTTAAGAAAGGAAGACTTACGTGTTAATGAAATGGGAAAAGGTTAAAAGAGAAGAATTATTCTAGTACTTTCCCCTATAATTCTTCCCTTACACATACAGACACACACCTAAAACCATTTGGAAGACATAAAGAACTCGAATGTTCTTAATTCTTTGTAGTTAAAAAAAATAATCTCTACTCTTTCTGAGAACAAACAACCCATCTATCCTGGGATAGAAAGAGCTAACAGTAACCCTAGAGATTTATTTCATGAACTTCAAATCAATCATGTTTCAAGGTTTCTCTTTTCTCTTGACTATTGACAAATATACTTAAAATTTACTGGTTTAAGTGTGCAGATACTCATAGTATTGAATTTCACTTTTCATAGTTACTTCTTTTGAAATTTGCAAATGATTTACTATCTCAGATCCTCAGTTTGTTAATCTAGAAAATAAGGATAATTATGTTTAGTTTATAATGCCATTGCTAGCTTAAAAAGGAATGCATGATGCAGTATAAGTACTCATGTGTTATTTTTTATTATTATCAATATAATTATCATAAACAGCTCTCCTCAAATAGGAAGTACCTTTCTGAAAACTCATGAATGCATTCACAGTCACTGTTTCAAAGAAGAGACATAGTAGAGCCTGTGAACTATTATGGAGTTGGTCTACTTCAAATTCAATTCGTGACATCATAAATAAGTGGAGGCATAAAAAATGCATAATCTAAAGTATTATCTTTGCTTTAAGAGTTTGGCATATTTCTATATACCATCCTAAGAAATCCAATTCTTTCAATAATTATAATCAAATCGAGCTTGTTATTAGAGTGTTTGTTCTATTGAATGAGTTTGAGAGTGATATGGATAATTTCATTTATGAGCTTCAGATGAGCAATTACTGATGTCTTTGTAATTTCTTATACAAGTATACAAATGGTACAGCAACATATCTTGCAGTGCTTCCTTCCATGTTGTAATAAAACGCTTGCAGAACATGTGTGTGCACCATAAAGGAAAAGGCAATGATTTTTCTCTGGGAACTGATGGCCCTTATTAGCATGAACTGAACTGTGCATAATGGACTGAATAATGTGGTGGTGGATTGCTTTGTACATATTCCTGTGCTTTCCCTTCTGTTAGCCTCGCTGCTTGTTTTCTCATCCAGCCCACCCAGGTGAGACTGACTTTTTCATTTCTTGGCTTTATTATCTAGAGATAATGGAGGAAGGCAGGAGCATGTGTAAGCAAATGTATTGGTTGTCATAGGCTCCCTTTTCTGGTGTCCTTCTTGATTTTCTTTTCTGCCTTTGACATTTTAGGTAAAGCCCTTTATAACATATCATGATACAGCCCCTCCCACCTACCCAAATAGAACAGGTGGTTGAATGCTTCACACATCATGGCCTTTATTCATCTATATTTATAAAAATGCCTTTTCTTTTTTTTAGTGTTGCCAGCTCTCACACATTTACTTATTTATCTGTTCAGTGATCATGCTGGTACTGTTGTGCCATCTGAAAATTTAGCCTTTTAGCTTCTTTGATGGCATAATTAACATGAACTAAATAAATCCAGCTTGTGCCCCAGCTGTCAGGGCNGTTGCCAGCTCTCATTTACTTATTTATCTGTTCAGTGATCATGCTGGTACTGTTGTGCCATCTGAAAATTTAGCCTTTTAGCTTCTTTGATGGCATAATTAACATGAACTAAATAAATCCAGCTTGTGCCCCAGCTGTCAGGGCACCTGGGTATTTATAGTTTTACCCTCTCTTCTGAAGTGGGAGAGCTTTCATAACACATAAGGCAGGGTGAATCTGGAGCAGATGGGCTCATATAACCTGGTTTTTAATAAGGCAAGAGGGGATAACACTGCATAAAGCCCAGTCACAAATCTATCAAAGGTTCTGAATTGATTATATCCTGCACCAGACAATGCCTGTGTCCAGATGAATGCATTCTAGATGTCTCAATGCTGAGCTTTTTGGTTCTGAATTTTAAAATAAAAAAGCTTAGCTTCTACAGAAAATAACAAATAATTTTCTTCTTAGCAGCCAATGACTTGAACTAGCCTTTTGCATTTATTCAGGAGAAGATAACACAGAATGCTAAGTGGCTTTTCCTTTCCACCTATGTGACAACAATTACCTTGACCAATGGAAAATACAATAGTATCTGAAAAGAAATACCCAGGGGCATAAGAAACAAAATAAATCCTGAAAGTGACAACTGGAATATAAAAAAGAAACAGCTCAAGAAATTTCTCAATCCCAGGAAGGCATAGAGACTCTCCTACAGAATCATCCTGCCCAGAAACCACAAGTGGCAGCTAGCAGCCTGATGATGAAAGTCATAGACAACTCTGTTGTCCATTAATATTATCTGCCATACACACCTTCAGGAGTTAAATAGGCCATGGAAAGTCAATGTCAGGGAGTTAGTGAAATTTTAGAAGAATAATCCACACTTAGTTAAGGAAAAACTGAGACAGATCGAGTTTTAGATGCTTTTGTATACAAGCCCTTCTTGTATGGCTGTAGTCTGTAGTGGTCTGCACCTCGTGGGGGAAGAGAGACCTGTGATTTTCAAAGAGCATGTAGTACTAGTCACAAAGGTGTCTGACTCTTTGCGAACCCACATGCTGTAGGAATGCCAGGCTCCTCTGTCCACGGGATTCTCCAGGTAAGAATACGGGAGTGGGTTGCCACTCCATTTTCCAGAGGATCTTCCCCACACAGGGATCAAACACAAGTCTCTTGTATTCTGGGCAAATTCTTCACCATTTGAACTCTAGGGAAGACTTCAGAAAGCATGATTGAATGATAATACACCTCTAGGGGACATAGATCATGATAACCGATGGGCTTCTTCAAATTACACCTCCTCACTACCCAGATTATCTGAACATTCTAGAGTTGTGTGTGTGCCAGTCACTTTAGTCGTGTTCCACTTTTTGCAACCCTATGGACTCTTGCCTGGAAAATCCCATGGACGAGGAGCCTGGGTAGACTGCGGTCCATGGGCTCGCAAAGAGTCGGACACGACTGAGCGACTTCACTTTCACTTTCACTCACTATGGACTATAGCCTGTCAGGCTCCTCTGTCCATGGGATTCTCCAAGCATGAATACTGGAATGGGTTGCTATTCCCTCCTTCAGGGAATCTTCCCAACCCAGGGGTCAAACCCACCTCTTCTGTGGCTCCAGCATTGCAGGTGGATTCTTTACCACTGAGCCACTAGATAAGGCCCTTAGAGGGACATAGCCTTGTGAGAGTGACTACCTGGTGAGCTTCACCGACAGAAAATATCACACTCAAGTGCATCAGTGTAGAAGAAAAGTAAGTGATGGTTTTTCTTCTTCCATAATAAAGTTTTCTTAAAAACGTGTATACCTGTGGTGGATTCATGTTGATGTGTGGCAAATCGAATACAATATTGTAAACTAATTAACCTACAATTAAAATGAATAAATTTACATTAAAAATAAAATAGGTGTCCATCAACAGATGATTGGATAAGAAAGCTGTGGTACATATACACAATGGACTATTACTCAGCCCTTAAGAAGAATAAGTTTGACTCAGTTCTAACGAGATGGATGAAACTGGAGCCGATTATACAGAGTGAAGTAAGCCAGGAAGAAAAACACCAATACAGTATACTGACACATATATATGGAATTTAGAAAGATAGTAATGNAAAAAAAAAAAAAAAAAAAGAAAAAAAAACAAACCAAAACAAAATCATGGTAAGAAAACATAGCCCATGAGAAGCATAAAGGAATTTGGAGCAGGAAAGGTTGAAAAGTAATTTTAAAGTTGTTTTCATATATTTTAAGTATTTAGTGAAAGCAGAGTATTTGAAGATTGAGAGTTTTTTTTTTTTTCATTAACTATGGAAAAGGATTTTGAATTAAATTTAGAGATTGTACTAGCGCTGAGGAATTGTTTCTTTAGAATAAGATAGCCATTGTATATAGTCTCTGAGAAATTGTGGAGTCATCTCTTGAGAATAATTAACAGTAGCACAGATAACTAAAATTAGTTGGAGTGAGGTAGCAGACTGGATTAGGAAAATTATCATTTTGTCCCTACTCTTTGATTCCTTGAAAATCCTAAAGGATTATAACATGCTATGAAATGCCTTCAACTTCAATGAGGTTTCTTAATTTAACCTCACACTATTTGTTTTTGTCATGGCTCAACATTTAGCTAAAGCCTGATCAGATTTTAAATTCTGTATACTTAGTTCAGTTCAGATCATGGCATCCTGTCCCATCAGTTCAGTTCAGTTCAGTTCAGTCGCTCAGTCGTGTCCGACTCTTTGTGACCCCATGAATCGCAGCACGCAAGGCCTCCCTGTCCATCACCAACTCCCGGAGTTCACTTGGACTCACTCACGTCCATCGAGTAAGTGATGCCATCCAGCCGTCTCATCCTCTGTCGTCCCCTTCTCTTCCTGCTCCCAATCCCTCCCATCATCAGAGATATTTCCAATGAGTCAACTATTCACATGAGGTGGCCAAAGTACTGAAGTTTCAGCTTCAGCACCTAACAGCACCTACGTTTTTAATCTGAAAAAGTCATTTTCAGTGTGTTGTGAAGCAGAATTAACCAAAGGAAAAAAAAACAAGAATTTTTTTACTTCCTGAATGTGACCTCATATTTGATTCTAGATCACTTTTAGCCTCTGTTTTACTATGTAGTGTACAAATAATGTGAGTTTTTTTTTTCCAAATTAAAGAAACCCAAAAGAGAGCATTGCAAAATAGAATACTACATAAAATTGTCCTGAATTGATCATATATACTTTCCACTGTCTTTTAAAATGAAAACTGAAGAGAATGAACCCATAGAGGAAAAAATGTATGGGGTAAGGAGCAGGATTTGACCATTCCAAATTTAAGAATTTTGAAAGGAAAATTCTGTGCACAGTTTATATAAGTAATGACATAGTTAATTCATTTTCAGTAATTTCTTATAGCCTGAATTTTATTGTTCATTAGGTGGCAAAAGCATTACATTTTAAAACATATAACAATGGGGGGGCGGTCCTAAGATGGTGGAGGAATAAGACGGGGAGATCACTTTCTCTCCCACTAATTCATTGAAAGATCATTTGACACTGAAAAAATTTCACAAAACAACTTCTGCACGCTGGCAGAGGACACCAGGCACCCAGAAAGGCAGCCCAGTCTTCAAAAGGAGGTAGGACAAAATATAAAAGATTAAAAGACAGACAAAAGAGTTAGGGATAGAGACCCGTCCCGGGGAGGGAGTTGTGAAAGAAGAGAAGTTTCCAAACAGCAGGAAACCCTCTCACCAGCAGGTCTGTGGGAAATTTTAGAATCTCAGAGGGTAACATAACTGGAAGGAAAAATAAATAAATAAATGAAATCCACTAACTGCAACTCCCAGCAGGGAAGTAGCCCAGAGGCTCGCGTCTACCACTAGCAACTGGGGGCTGAACAAGGAGGCGTGGGCTGCATTGCTTAGGGTAAGGACCGGGCCTGAATGCCCTGAGGACAATCTGAGGGAGCTAACATGGGAGAGCAACACAAACTGTGGGATAGCCAGTGAGAAAAAAAAAAAAAAAAGAGAGAGAGAGAGAGCGCGCTTTCCCGTGAAAAACTCTAACCTAATGCACTGCCGAGCCCGTTTACAAAACGAACTACTGAGCCAATACCAGAGGAGAACTAGATGGCTGTGGACCAGCCCACAACCCACTGGAGGCAGAGGCAGGGGGGCAATAGCCAGAGCTCGAGGGAGAGGGCAATCTTGTCCCCAGAGACAGCATCCTCCACCAAACTGTGAGCAGACACCCAGTTGCTAACCAAGTTTTCCTGGCATCCTGACATCCACCAGGAGGGTCGCAGCCAGAGATCAGCTCCGCAGAGGAGCCACACCACACACCTGAGATGGCATTCCTGCTGCGCACCAAGGAAACCTAGCAGCTGGGATGGGGGAGGTGATAAGATGCACCACTCCATCTGGGGACAGTGTGTTCACCAAGCATCTGGTCACCTGAGCTGCTCAGACCTGGGAAGGGCACAAAAAGCAGGCCCAACTGAGTGTCTTTGTGGAGTACCCGAGAACCTGAACCTGAGAGGCTTAGACCTGGGAAATGCATGCAACCCAGGGCCCACTTTAGACAGTTCTCCTGCAGAGCAGCCTGGAGCCTGAGTAGTATGGACTGGGAAAACGCACACGCCGTGAGCAGGGGCAAACCCAGTGTGGCCCAGACACTGCGAGCACTCCCCACACAAACCAGTGCTATTTGTTTATAGTGCCCCTCACTCCCCACAGCACGAATGAACAAGTGAACCTAAATAAGTGACCGCCTCTGACCTCTTGTGTCAGGGTGGAAATTAGACACTGAAGAGACTTGCAAACAGAAGAAGCCAAAATAAACAGAAGGAACTGCTTTGGAAGTGACAGATACAACAAATTAAAACCCTGTAGTTAGCACCAAATACATTGGAAGGGGCCTATAGGACTCAAGAAGAAGTACAAGCTGGAACAATGAACTATCTGAAACTGAACTGACTCCACACTGCCCTCAACAGATTCAGAGAAATTCCTAGATATATTTTACTATTATCAACCTTTAAATTATTATATATATATATATATATATTTTTTTTTAAGTCCTTTAGTACTTCTTTAATTATCATTTTTAGAACCTACTATTACCTTGGGGGAAAAAAAAGACCTTATTATTAAAGTAAATTTCATATATTTTAAAAATAATTTTTGTGTTTTTTTTTTTTTCATATTGTATTTTTGAGAGTCTAATCTCTAACTCTAGATTCCTAATCTTTGCTTTTTGATATTTGTTATCAATTTTGTACCTTTAAGAATCCAGTCTTCAGTACCCATTTTTACATAGGAGTGTGATTACTGGTTTGATTGCCCTCTTCCCATTTTGACTCTCTTTTTTCTCCCCCAGGTCACCTCTATCTCCTTCTGCTCCCTTCTCTTCTTTACCCAACTCTCTGAATCTCTTTGTGTATACCAGGCTGTAGAGAACACTTAGGGAACTGATTACTGGCTAGATCTGTCTCTCTCCTTTTGACTCACCCTCTTCTCCTCCTGGTCACCTCTATCTCCTTCCTTTCTCTTTTCCTCTTTATGTAACTTTGTGAACCTCTCTGTGTGTTCCAGGCTGTAGAGAGCACATAGGGATTTGATTACTGGCTAGATTGCTCTCTCCCCTTTTGATTCCCCCTCTTCTCCTCCTGGTCACCTCTATCTCTCTCCTGCCACTTCTCATCTCCATGTAACTCTGCAAACCTCTCTGGGTGTCTCTCACTGTGGAGAGTCTTTTCACCATTAAGCTAGATGTTTTATCATTGGTTCAGTATGGATGGAGAAGTCTTGAGGCTACTATAAGAATAAGACTGAAAACCACAGGCAGGAGGCTTAAATCCAAAACTTGAGAACAGAAAACTCGTGACTCCAGGGGTGATTAATCGGCAACAGCTCATCCAAAAGTCTCCATACCTACACTGAAACCAAGCTCCACTCAACAGCCAGCAAGTTCCATACTACGCTAATTCTCCAGCAACACAGGAACATAACCCTGAGCATTAATACACACGCTGGCCAAAGTCACACCAAACCCATAAACACTTCAAAACTCACTACTGGACACTACATTGAACTCCAGAGAGAAGAGATCCAGCTCCACCCACCAGAAGATCAACGCAAACTTCCCTAATCAGGAAACCTTGACAAGTCACCTGTCCAATACCACCCACAGGGAGGAACCTCCACAATAAAGAGGAACCACAAACTTCCAACTACAGAAATGCCACCCCAAACACAGCAACCTAAACAAGAGGAAAAGACTGAGAAATACTCAGCAGATAAAGGAACATGATAAATGCCCAGCAAACCAAACAAAAGAGGAGGCGATACGGAGTCTACCTGAAATAGAATTGAGAATAATGATAGTAAAAATGATCCAAAATCTTGAAAACAAAGTGAAGTTACAGATAAATTGTTTGGAGCCAAGGACTGAGAAGATGCAAGAAATGTTTAACAAGGAGACCTGGAATATATGAGAAGAAATCAATCAATATCGAATAATGCAATAACTGATATCAGAAGCATTCTGGAGGGAAACAATAGTAGAATAAATGAGGCAGAAGATACGGTAAGTGAGGTGGAAGATAGAATGATGGAAATACATGAAGCAGAGAGGAAAAAAGAAAAAAAAAACAATTAAAAGAAATGAGGAAATGAGGACAACCTCAGAGACCTCTAGGACAATGTCAAATGCCATAATATTCAAATCATAGAAGTCACAGAAGAAGACAAAAAGAAAGGCCATGAGAAAATACTTGAGGAAAAAATAGTTGAAAACTTTCCTAAAATGGAGCAGGATATAGCCAAGAAACCCAGAGAGTGCCAAACAAGGTAAACCCAAGATGAAACACCACAAGTCACATATTAATCAAATTAACAAAGATCAAACACAAAGAATAAATATTAAAACCAGCAAGGGAAAAGCAACAAATAACACACAAGGGGAATCCCTTAAGGATAATAGCTGATCTTTCAATAGAAGCTCTTCAGGTCAGAAGGGAAAGGCGGGACATACTTAAAGGATGAAAGAGAAAAACCTACAACCCGATTAATGTACCCAGAAAGGATCTCATTCAAATATGAAGGAGAAATAAAAAACTTAACAGACAAGCAAAAGCTGAGAGAATTCAGCACCATAAAACCAGCTCTTCAACAAATGCTAAAGGATTTTTTTCTAGACAGGAAACACAGAAAAGGTACATAAACATGAACTCAAAACAACAAAGTAAATGGCAACAGGATCATACTTATCAAGAATTACCTTAAATGTAAATGGGTTGAATGCCCCAACCAAAAGACAAAGACTGGCTGACTAGATACAAGAAAAAAGACCCCTAAATATGCTGTCTCAGAGAAGGCAATGGCACCCCACTCCAGTGCTCTTGCCTGGAAAATCCCATGGATGGAGGAGCCTGGTAGGCTGCAGTCCATGGGGTCGCACAGAGTCGGACACGACTGAAGTGACTTAGCACCAGTAGCAAATATGGTGTCTACAAGAGACCCACCTCAAAACAAGGGGCACATACAGACTGAAAGTGAGTGCGGGAAAAATATAGTCTATGTAAATGGAGACCAAAAGAAACCTAGAGTGACAATACTCATATTAGGTAATAGACATTGAAATAAAGGCTGTGAAAAGAGACAAAAAATACATTACATAATGATCAAATGGTCAATCCAAGAAGATGTAACAATTACAAATACATATGCACCCAACATAGGAGCACCACAATATGTAAGGCAAACGCTAAGAAGTATGAAAGGGGAAACTAACAATAACATAATAATATTGGGATACTTTAATATCCCAACTCACACCTATGGATAGATAAACTAAGCAGAAAAATAGCAAGGAAGCACAAACTTTAAATGACACAATGGACCAGTTAAGCCTAATAGATATCTATAGACATCTCACCACAAAACAATGAATTTCACCTTTTTCTCAGTGTACAAAGAACTTTCTCCAGGATAGTTCACAACCTGGGCCATAAATCTGCCTTCAGTTCAGTTCAGTTGCCTAAAAGTGTGGACTCTTTCTGACCCCGTGAACTGCAGCATGCCAGGCCTCCATATTCATCACCAACTGCTGGGTCTACCCAAACCCATGTGTATTGAGTCAGTGATGCCATCCAACCATCTCGTCCACTGTCGTCCACTTCTCCAGCCCTCAATGTTTCCCAGCATCAGGATCTTCTCAAATGAGTCAGCTCTTCACATCAGGTGGCCAAAGTATTGGTGTTTCAGCTTCAACATCAGTCCTTCCAATGAACACCCAGGACTGATCTCCTTTAGGATGGACTGGTTGTATCTCCTTGCAGTCCAAGGGATTTTCAAGAGTCTTCTCCAACACCACAGTTCAAAAGCATCGATTCTTTAGCACTGAGCATTCTTTATAGTTCAGCTCTCATATCCATACATGACCACTGGAAAAAACCATAGGCTTGACTAGATGGACCTTTGTTTGACAAAGTAATGTCTCTGCTTTTTAATATGCTGTTAGGTTGGTCAAAACTTCCCTTCCAAGGAGTAAGTGTCTTTTAATTTCATGGCTGCAATTACCATCTGCAGTGATTTTGGAGCCCAGAAAAATAAAGTCAGCCACAGTTTCCACTTTTTCCCCATCTATTTCCTATGAAGTGATGAGACAAGATCCACGATGTTAGTTCTCTGAATGTAGAACTATAAGCCAACTTTTTCACTCTCCTCTTCCACTTTCATCCAGAGGCTCTTTAGTTCTTCTTCACTTTCTGCCATAAGGGTGGTGTCATCTGCATATCTGAGGTTATTGATATTTCTCCCAGGAATCTTGACTCCAGCTTGTGCTTCCTCCAGCCCAGCATTTCTCATAAAGTACTCTGAATATAAGTTAAACAAGCAGGGTGACAATATACAGGCTTGACATACTCCTTTTCCTATTTGGAACAAGTCTAGTTGTTTCATGTCAAATTCTAACTGTTTCTTCCTTAGCTGCATACAGGTTTCCCAAGAGGCAGGTCAGGTGGCCTGGTATTCCCATCTCCTTCAGAATTTTCCACAGTTTATTGTGATCCACACAGTCAAAGGCTTTGGCAGAGTCAATAAAGCAGAAATAGATGTTTTCTGGAACTCTCTTACTTTTTTGGTCATCCAGTGGATGTTGCAAGTTGATCTCTCTCTTTTCTAAAACAAGCTTCAGCATCTGGAAGATCATGGTTCATCTACTGTTGAAGCCTGGCTTGGAGAATTTTGAGCATTACTTTACTAGCATGTGAGATGAGTGCAATTGTGCAGTAGTTTGAGCATTCTTTGGCATTGCCTTTCTTTGGGATTGGAATGAAAACTGACCTTTTCCAGTCCTATGGCCATTGTTGAGTTTTCCAAATTTGCTGATATATTGAGTGCAGCAGTTTGACAGCCTAACCTTCTTAAATTAAAAAAAAATGAAATCATTCCAAGTATCTTTTCTGATCACAATGCAATAAGATTAGATGCCAACTACAGGACAAAACTATTAAAAATACAAACATATGGAGGCTAAACAACATGCTTCTGAATAGCCAACAAATCACAGAAGAAATCAAAGTATGCATAGAAACTAATGAAAATGNTATATAAAATATAAAACTAAAATATAGCCCTAATGGTTGTGATGTTATGACAATTCTATCTGTATAAAACAATTTTGTTTAATAAATATTTATTGGATCCGCTATAACAGGTCCTGTTCTAGGTAGCTCTGTTTTATCCTCTGATATAACAGAGCTACCTAGAACAGGACCTGTTATAGAGGATCCAATAAATATTTATTAAACAAAATTGTTTTATACAGATAGAATTGTCATAACATCACAACCATTAGGGCTATATTTTAGTTTTATATTTTATATAAAATTATATATGTTTATAAATATATGTATACTTAGTTATATATTTAGTTTAGAATACATTATATTCATCTTTAAAAATTTTTCTCTCTCAAAGATATATCAGTATTATCTCTTGACTATTGTATCCTTCTCAAGGCTTCCAAACAAACTTATTCTGTTCTAGTCTGTTTTTAATGTTTTAAATTTTAAACAAGGAAACATTTCCTTACTAAATGCACTCAGTTCAGTTCAGTTCAGTTCAGTCACTCAGTCATGTCTGACTCTTTGAAACCCCATGCATCACAGCAGCCAGGCCTCCCTGTCCATAACCAACTTACAGAGTTCACCCAAACTCATGTGCATCAAGTCAGTGATGCCATCCAGCCATCTCATCCTNCAGTTCAGTCACTCAGTCATGTCTGACTCTTTGAAACCCCATGCATCACAGCAGCCAGGCCTCCCTGTCCATAACCAACTTACAGAGTTCACCCAAACTCATGTGCATCAAGTCAGTGATGCCATCCAGCCATCTCATCCTCTGTGGTCCCCTTCTCCTCCTGCCCCCCAATCCCTTCCAGAATCAGGGTCTTTTCCAATGATAACTTTTTGCATGAGGTGGCCAAAGTATTGGAAGTTCAGCCTCAGCATCAGTCCTTCAAATGAACACCCAGGACTGATATCCTTCAGGATGGAATGGTTGGATCTCCTTGCAGTCCAAGGGACTCTCAAGAGTCTTTTCCAATATCACAGTTCAAAAGCATTACTCCTCAACTAATCCTGAGTTATTTTTAATATATCCTTAAATCTCACTGCATCCTAATGTGAACATCTTTTCAGTTTCTATGCTGTATCTTACTTTATATCTTTCTTTCATCCATACTATTTCCTAATTTATTCACCTCAATTTGAATAAACACATCTTATCTCTACTATTTACTCTTTATATGCTTAATTGCAGCATAGATTTACTTGATGATAATGATAGTACAGTATTTGTAAGTATACTGTATTCAGTAAAGAATTTTTTTCTTTAAAAAATGAAAGCAAGTTAGAGCTACTTTTTTTTTTTTAGAAAGATGGTAGTGATAACCCTGTATTCGAGACAGCAAAAGAGACACAGATGTATAGAACAGTCTTTTGGACTCTGTGGAAGAGGGAGAGGGTGGGATGATTTGGGAGAATGGCATTTAAACATGTATAATATCATATAAGAAATGAATCACCAGTCTAGGTTAGATGCAGGACACAGGATGCTTGGGGCTAGAGCTACTTCTTATATTTGAATATTAAAGATGACATTAAGTCTACTTCTTAAGGAGAACACAAGTGCAACTGAATTTAGGTTAATTTAAACTCTGTCTGAAAAGAGTTTCTTATTGATGTTCTCACTTCTCTTGTATCGACTACTTTTGAAGAATGAACACTATATTTATCAATAGCTAATCTTTCTGGACAGTCATAATGGAAACTTGAAAGATAAAAGGACAGACCCAATACTCTCAGAGTCCTGTAGAGTCTACCACGATTAAAACACATTTCTATTGATAAGTCTTTCTCTTGAGAAATTCCATATACCAGACCTGATTTTCCCCAGTGCCTACTTGGTCCCTGTACTAAGTTAGCATGATTATTGAGGTGCCTTTGTGGCATCATTACTAATACATTATTGCAGCATGACAGAAAAATCTCATTTATCCTTAGGATACTGATGAAAAATAGGTATTATATTATTCACATTAATGAAATTAATGAACTCAAAGATCTTTTCATTTCCAGTCCTTCAGGAACAATGGGAGGCCATGATCATTCATGATTTTCTCTCTGAAAAAAGATAACTGACTTTATTATTTTGACAATATAAGACTCTTACTAAACTCAGGAAAGCTCACAGCTAAGAAAGATTACATAAATGGGTCAATGCTTAATATTAATACTTTTCAAGTCAAGTTCTAAGATACACCAAATATTGTCAAGATAAGATTTTTTTTCAGTTTTAGTATAAATAATTACCTGTTTGTTTAAGATATTCATAAAAAATTCAATTTTTCATAAAACTAGTTGAGCACATTTTCAGAGAATGATATATAATATGCTAATAGCGAATAAGCTGGCTCAAACAAATAATGTGTAGGAACACATTTATGAATCAAACAAGTAAATTTACTAAGTGTATGCACACAGATGGTAAAGAATCTGCCTGCAGTGCAGGAGACCTGAGTTTGATCCCTGGGTTGGGAAGATCCCTTGGAGAAGGAAATGGCAACCCACTCCAGTATCCTTGCCTGGAAAATCTCATGGAGAGAGGAGCCTGGTGGGCTGCAGTCCATGGGGTCACAAAGAGTCAGACACGACTGACTGACTAACATTTACTTACTTACTTACTTACTTACTTATGCACACAGAGTTCAGATGTTCAGTAAACAACATATTTCTGTCAATGATTTATATTACAGAAAATTAGTCACTTACAGGGGAAATAACTTTGACATCTTCAGTTTAAAAATGAGAACACTGACATCTTGCTAAAGATGTAGCTTTGGCATTTTTGATAACACCTATGAATGTCTTACCCTTTGCTTTTGGTATACCAAAGATAGAGTTTTATTTACAGAGTTAATTTTAAGATACTACATTTAGTTCTAAAACCTTTAAAGAAACCTCAGAGGATTTGAATTAAGATTTTGTATGTGTCTCCACATTTTAAAATTGACACTTTATTCCTACTAAATTGATCTATCTCTCTATCTACAGGTATAGATTTTTTTTCTTTTTTGCTCAAGGAAATCTTTCCATTTTTGCTGTTTTTCTCACATGTGGCAGTTCCTCAGATGTGTTTCTTCCAATATAAGAGAGTTTGGGAGATAATGCATTAATTTGAGAATTAAAAAAAATACATTCTACATCCACATCTGTTACCAATATATTTTAATATCAATTGAAATTGGCACCATCTATACTACTTTCCTGGAGAAGGAAATGGCAACCCACTCCAGCATTTTTGCATGGAGAATTACATAGACAGAGTAGCCTGGCAGTCTACTGTCCTTGGGGTTGCAAAGAGTTGCACATGACTGAGCACTCATGCTACTTTCCATCCATGAAAGGGTAATTTTAAAAGCTTTACTTAGAATCTTGTGACCACCATGGTGACTGTGTGACTAATACAATTGTTTCTATGGTAATCAGTTGTCAAGCAAGACCAAGAAATAAAGAAAGGAAGGAAGAAAAAAAATGAGCTAAAAAGTTGATTCAGATATTCATCACCTAAATAATGAATCACATAACATATTCTATCTTTGGATTATTTGAGGCTGAAGCATTCTTTGTACCCCCTTTTAAAGTTTTGTAATCTTATTCTTTAAGCACAGAACCAACATTATTGTAACTTTGGTACTAAAGAGCACATGCATGTGTGCTCAGTCGCTAAGTTGTGTCAGATTCCTTGGGACCCCATGGACTGTAGCCTGCCAGGCTCTGCTGTCCATGGGATTTTCCAGGCAAGAATACTGGAGTGCATTGCCATTTCCTTATTCAGGTGACCTTCCTGACCCAGGGATCGAACCCTGGGTTTCCTGTATCTTCTGCATTGGCAAGTGGATTCTTTAACAATGCACCACCTAGAAAGAGACCACAAGGACTTTGGAAAGGACACACATGACAAAGTATTGGGAAAGCAGCAGTATCAGCACTCATGTCTGGATTTCTCCTGCTTGACAGCTATGGATTGTACTTGTTACGGGGAAAGGCTTTATGTTCTTTCTAGTTTGTATCTTGAGATTCTTTGATGTTGTTTGTATACATCAACAGCAATGATGAAATCGAATTCTTTCCCCTAGCCTACTCAAGAAAGTTTGTATTTCTACACATTTTACATAAAAGGGAAAGTCAAGCTAATTTTCCAAGATAGTCAATATTCAAATGATTTTGAATCTTATTGGGACAACTACTCCACCTCCATCCCCCACAGTTCAGCTCAGTTCAATCCCTCAGTCGTGTCTGACTCTTTGTGACCCCATGAACTACAGCAATCCAAGCCTCTCTGTCCACCAACTCCTGGAGCTTGCTCAGTCTCCTCTACATTGAGTCGGTGATGCCATCCAATCAGCTCATGCCCTGTCATCCCCTCCTGCACTTTCCTTCAATCTTTCCAAGCATCAGAGTCTTTAGCCAGGGGTCAGTTATTCATATCAGGTGGCCAAAATGTTGAAACTTCAGCTTTAGCATTAGTCCTTTCAATGAATATTTAGGACTGATTTTCTTTAGAATGGAATAGTTTGATCTCCTTGCAGTCCAAAAGACTCTCACGAGTCTTTGCCAACACCACAGTTCAAAAGCATCAATTATTTGGAGCTCAGCTTTCTTTATGGTCCAACTCTCACATCCATACATGGCTACTGGAAAAACCATAGCCTGGGTAGATGGACCTTTGTTGGCAAAGTAATGTCTCTGCTCTTTAATATGCTATCTAGGTTGGTCATAACTTTTCTTCCAAGTAACAAGCGTTTTTTAATTTCATGGCTGCAGTCAACATTTGCAGTGATTTTGGAGCCCAAGAAAATAAAATCTGTCACTGTTTCCCCATGTATTTGTCATGAAGTGCTGGGACCTGATGTCATGATCTTCGTTTTTTAATGTTGACTTTCAAGCCAGCTCTTTCACTCTTCTCTTTCACTTTCATCAAGAGGCTCTTCAGTTCCTCTTCCCTTTCTGCCATAAGGGAGGTGTCATTTGCACATGTGAGATTATTGATATTTCTCCTGGCAATCTTGATTTCAGCTTATGTTTCCTCCAGCCCAGCATTTCGCATGATGTACTCTGCATATAAGTTAAATAAGTAGGGTGATGATATACAGCCTTGATGTACACTTTTCGCAATTTAGAACCAGTCTGTTGGTCCATGTCCAGTTCTAACTGTTTGATCTTCATCCACATACAGATTTATCAGGAGGCAGGTCATGAGGTATGGTATTCCCATCTCTTTAAGAATTTTCAGTTTGTTGGGATCCACACAGTCAAAGGCTTTGTCGTAGTTAATAAAGCAGAAGTAGATGTTTTTCTGGAATTCTCTTGCTTTTTCAATGATCCAACCGATGTTGTAAATTTGTTCTCTGGTTCCTCTACTTTTTTCTAAATCCAGCTTGGACATCTGTACATTCTTGGTTCATGTTCTGTTGAAGCCTCATTTGGAGAATTTGGAGAATTACCTAGCATGTGAGATTATACAGTTGTTTGAACATTCTTTGGCATTGTCTTTCTTTGGGATTGGAATGAAAACTGACCTTTTCCTTTGCTGTGGCCACTGCTGAGTTTTCCAAATTTGCTGGCATATTGAGAGCAGCATTTTAACAGCATCGTCTTTTTAGAACTTGAAACAGTTCAGCTAGAATTTTATCACCTCCACTAACTTTCTTCATAGTGATGTTTTCTGAGGCCCACCTAACTTTGGGCTCCAGGATGTCTGGCTGTAGTTGAGTGATCACACCATCACAGTTATCTGGGTTATGAAAATCTTTTTTGTATAATTCTTCAGTGTATTCTTGCTACCTCTTCTTAGATGAAGACTAATTAGGAAATCTAATATGTACTTTGAATTTGGGGTTCAAAGAATAATAAGGAAAACAAAAATTTTGAACTTTTATAAAAATATTTTTTCCTCTTTGAGGGCTGCCTGCATTGAAAGCTAATTCTCAGGTTCAAAGGTTTCTTTTCCATTTATTAAAATTTTATTTTAGAGGCAAACATACTGTCAGAGTATTTCAAATCACTTGAAATACAATATGTCTATTACAAATATTTTATTTACAAAACCCTGTTTCACACACACACAAAATCAGTCCTTGCTAAAGTAAAGTATATTACAAAGAATTATTTTGACTGTTTTTTCCCAATAAATCCTTATATAATTTTCAGTTATTATTTCTACCAAATCTAAAGGAGTTATCAAAAATGATGGGAAACTTTATTGGTTCGAGTTATAAGTTTTAAGTTATAAGTTCCAGTTTTCATTTTTTTATCCATAAATAAATCACAGAACCTGTATTTATTTAGTTTTACTTTTTGAAAACATCTCTCTCTTTATGAGGATTTCATAGAACATATTTTATAAAATACCAGTCTCTACTGGTAGGACTTTGAGTCAGATAATTCTGTTTTATTTTTCTTCAGCCACTGAAAGAAACCCAGAGAATGAATGTGTGATCTGCTTTGGCTTCTCATATATAATCATTCATGATTTTACATTCATTAATTCTCTGCATATTCATTGCCATCTCAATGCTACTCTGGGCAAGAGCTTAAACTGAGAATTGCTCTTGTAGTTGTTCTTTCTCATTAGAGTACAAGGGCTCTACTACATTAATGAGATCCATAAAAACAAATAGATGAGTAAAAATCTGGAAAGTTCTAAGAGTGGTAATGACACTAAATAATATTACATATAGATTCAGTGGACTGTGATTAACATTTATCTGAAAGGCATCAGAGCCTTTTTCTGCTGTTAGAACAACATTTGCAGCATGGAATAAATCTAAATTAACACTAGAAACTCTGACTAAAGCATTTAGTATGAATAACCCATCCAAAAACAAGCAATGGTGTTCTACTAGTTACATCAACACAAATTGCAACAATAATTACCGCCTATTCTGTAAATATCAATCCAAATGTATTCTTTACTCTTGATTTGCTTTAAAAAAATCATTCATCCTATATGGATGAATGTGACCCAGCAATCCCACTGCTGAGCATATACACCAAGGAAAGCAGAATTGAAAGAGACACGTGTACCCCAATGTTCATTGCAGCACTGTTTGTAATAGCCAGGACATGGAAACAACCTAGATGTCCATCAGCAGATGAATGCATAAGAAAGCTGTGGTACATATACACAATGGAGTATTACTCAGCCATTAAAAAGAATACATTTGAATCAGTTCTAATGAGGTGGGTGAAACTGGATCCTATTATACAGAGTGAAGTAACCCAGAAAGAAAAACATCAATACGGTATATATGGAATTTAGAAAGATGATAATGATAACCTTGTATGTAAGACAGCAAAAGAGACACAGATGTATAGACGAACTTGTGGACTCTGTGGGAGAAGGAGAGGGTGGGATGATTTGGGAGAATGGCATTGAAACATGTATAATATCATGAAAGAAATGAATCGCCAGTCTATGTTTGATACTGGATACAGGAGGCTTGTGGCTGGTGCACGAGGATGATCCAGAGAGATGATATGG
>SJYW01043043.1:0-18010 GCA_006410735.1 Raphicerus campestris | reverse complement strand
TATACACATCTTATAGCCAATGAAATAAAAGTAGGGAGGAGAAAACTATGTGACAGAGAGTAGGAGGGCTTGAATCATTCAAATAGCTGTATCGTTTCTCCAGTTTGACCAGTAGGAAATATAGTTAATAGATCTTAGGTACTTTAACACATTGTTTAGTTCATTCACATCTTGGATGAATCCAGGCTTAGTTTCTCACAATCTTTCTACAAAAGGCCTTTCTCTTATTCAGCAAGAGTCACTGTCAGAAAACAAGCATTCAAGCTTAATCTGATCCTTATCTCTACTTAGACTGCAGAACCCATTCCTTTTTTTCTCAATTTGTCCTGAAGATGGCAGATGACAAAGGTTAGAAAATTACTATTTTCTGAAATGAACCTTCATATTTAGACTGTCGTGTTTATGGTCCAAATTGCTGTTGGGGTTTTATATATATATAGTTTATATATATATAGTTGGGTATTTTCTTTTGTAATACAGAAGGAAAATAAGAGTGGAAAATATAAGTGCTTAAAGGACATATGTGTTGTACTCACTCAGCTGTGCCTGAATTTTGTGGTCCTATAGACTGTTGCCTGCCAGGCTCCTCTGTCCATGGAATTTTCCAGGCAAGAGTACTGGATGGGTTGCCATTTCCTTCTCCAAGGAATCTGATCTTCCCAACCCAGGGACTGAATTCACATCTCTTAGATCTCCTTCATAGGCAGACAGATTCTATACCACTATACCACCTGGGAAGCCCTTAGGATAAATGTGCTGGGTGCTAAGACATTTCAGTTGTGTCAGACTTACTGTGACCCTATGGACTGCCAGGTTCCTCTGTCCAAGGGATTCTCCAGGCAAGAATACTGGAGTAGGTTGCTATGCCCTCCTCCATGGAATCTTCCCAATCCAGGGATTGAACCCACATCTCTTAAGTCTCCTGCATTGGCAAGCAGGTTCTTTATCACTAATAAGTGCTGAGAGTAATCCTTTCACACTTAGATGAGAAGTGATATCTAAGTAGTTCTAACTGTCCCATGCAAGGAAAAGAGGGTGTCAAGGAGACGAAACTGTTGTGTTGTGTAGATAATATTCTTGCGATGACAAATAAAAAAGAATAAAATTGGGAAAAGACGCGAGGTAAATCCTCAGTTAATGTCTCTTAAAGGACCAATCAAGCAAATCTTAGAATAAGATTGAAAGGCTACAGACAGGGAGAAAAACAAAGACCAGGGAGTTTCCCTGGTGGCTCAGACAGTAAAGAAACTGCCGGCAATACAGGAGGCCAGTGTTCAATCCCTGTGTCAGAAAGATGCCTTGGAGAAGTGACTGTCGACCCACCCCATTATTTTTTGCCTGGAGAATTCAATAGACAGAGGAGTCCAGTGGGCTACAGTCCATGGAGTCGCAAAGAGTCGGACATGACCGATGGACTAACATTTTGACCATTATATATGGTGACCCTATAGTCAAAGCCATGGTTCTTCCAATAGTCATGTATGGGTGTGAGACTTGGACCGTGGAGAAAGCTGAGTGCTAAAAAGTTGATGCTTTCAAACTGTGGTGCTGGGGAAGACTCTTGAGAGTCCCTTGGACAGCAAGGAGGTCAAATCACTCAACCCTAAAAGAAATCAACCCTGAATATTCATTGGAAAGACGGATTCTGAAGCTGAAACTCCAATACTTTTGCCACCTGATAGGAAGAGCCGACTCATTAGAAAAGACCCTGATGTTGGGTAAGATTGAGAGCAGAAGGAGAAGGGGATGACAAAGGATACAGTGGTTGGGTGGTACATTGGCTCAATGGGCATGAGTTTGATCAAACTCTGGGAGATAATGAAGGACAAGGAAGCCTGGCGTGTTGCAGTCCATGGCATCATGAAGAGTCGTATATGACTTAGTGACTGAACAACAACAACAAGGAGTTATGTAAAATGGTGCAACTGCTTAGAAAACAGTTGGGCAGTTCCTTGAAATGCTAACCAAAGAGTTACCATAGACTCAGCAATTCCACTCATAGGCATATACCCAATATAAATGAAAACATATATCCACAATAATGCATACATGAATGTTTATAACAGCTTGCTCATAATAGCCAAAAAGTGGAAACAACACAGGTGCCTGCAACTGATCAGTGGATAAACAAGAGATGGTATTTCCATACAATGGAATATTATTAAGCCATAAAATAAGTGGAGTATTGATACATCCTATAACATGGATAATCCTTAAAAACTCTATGCTAAGTGAAACACATACTGTATGATTTAATTTATATTTTAAAAAAAGGACAATAGAGACAGAAAATAGATCATAAAATTCAGCAGTCTAATTGCAGAACCATGGTCTTAACCATTTTATAATGCTGCCTTCCACTTTGTTAAATTTTCAAGCTCACATTTCAAAATATTCCAAAGTCATTTGATTTAATAAATGCAGTTTAAAAGTCACTCTTCCCGTTGTGATTTAGCACTCTATACACCCACTGTGAGATGATGGCTCAGTGTTATGGTCTGTAGTTACAAAGAAACTCACTATGGCTTTAATTAAACATTCTCCTTTCTTTCATGTATCACCTTTTAAGCATTCCTCTACTAATTTCATCTTAGTTAAATCACTTAGTTCTCAGGAGAAACTCATCTTAATTCCATATTTCAAAAACCTAGTCTACCAAGACATTTTAGTTGGTTCTCTAAAAATGTTTTAACATGAAGCACAGCATTCTGATGAATTAAATATAGTTACATATAACCCCCAAATAGTTCCTAGTATTGTCATGCTAACTACCATCTACTTATTTTGGAAGTATTGTGGTCATCAAAGGCTGTTTCACTTTCCAATGATGTGTCTCTCTTTCATGAGAAGTCACTGATTCAGCTCAGTGAAGCACAATGAAAGGCAATATTCTTTGCTTTCCAAAGGACTGGTAAATGGACAAGTATCTGTGTGAATGTGTTGTGCATTGGAGAAACAGAGAATTATGTTAGGATGGCTTCATCTAGCAGATGGTATGTGAAATCAGCTTCATAGATGATGAAAATTCTAATGATTCTGATTTGTAATCCATTGCTTTAACACCAAGTAATTTATACTCAAGGAAGAGGTTCCCCCCACACACACACAAAAATTATAATAATCTATATTTCAAAGGATACCCTTAAAGAGAAGCACAGACAAGCAATAGATATTACTAATGCAATGCCATAAATAAAGGCCTTATTGGATTTCTGCTAAATTTTCCATTAAGAAACTGGACCAGTCATGATCTTAGGCATCCCTCATCTTTTAGGAGTGTGGAGGTTCCTTGAAAGTTTTTGACTCTGCTACGTACACACTCAGAAATAAAAAATAAAATGTAGAGTTTCAGGGAATTTGTTTTATGCTGCTTCAAATTATTTCTTAGAAAATACAGGGAAGTCTTATCCTGCCTCTGTTGTCTTTTACTAAGATGCTTCAAGGCAGAAATGCACTGAATTAAGACCACCTTTAAGACTCATTTCCTTCAGTTAACCTGTCTGTGCTTCATTNCAAATTATTTCTTAGAAAATACAGGGAAGTCTTATCCTGCCTCTGTTGTCTTTTACTAAGATGCTTCAAGGCAGAAATGCACTGAATTAAGACCACCTTTAAGACTCATTTCCTTCAGTTAACCTGTCTGTGCTTCATTTTGTCCATCCATGGACTAATAATGCTACCAGCCAGCAATATCAATGACAGATAACATAATTTGGTAAAACACTATTCCAGGCACTGTGCTTAGTTGTTTGTTTAAAAACACATCTTTGCATCAAGGTAAGTATAATCATATCAATAACCTCAGATATGCAGATGACACCACCCTTATGGCAGAAAGTGAAGAGGAACTAAAAAGCCTCTTGATGANTTATTGATGTAACTGTCATATAGCAAGTACTCATTATTGTTCTTTTTATAACACTGATAAAATAATGAGAAAGTTATTAGTAACAATTTGGGTGGATGGTTTAGTTTCTGTGTGTTTACTAGTGCAGTATTATTTTTTTCATTAATATGAAATCTGCTTTCATTTAATCTCTCAATCCCTCAGATCAATGTACTATCCTTTACGCTCACTGTCAGACATACAGCCTGCCCCAAGCTCAACCATATCTCTACGTATTAGCTGAAAAAACCTCTTCCTCTTGGTCTTTCTGGATTTTGCTGTTCTACAAAGCTTCCTATTTCCCAGTTGTCTCTGTCTTAAGAGTATTCGGCTGTAGATGTTGGTTCAGGATAAATTTTAGTTATTCCCTGAACATTTTTCTAACCTCTCAGACTCCTTTGAGATTATCTCTTAGTTGATTCTGAACAGCTTTGCTTTAAGCTTATCTATGGATTTCATCTAGGCTTATCTCTGGATTTCAGCTTCCTTGGTGGCTCAGATGGTAAAGCATCTACCTGCAACACAGGAGACCCAGGTTCGATCCCTGGGTATGGAAGATCCCCTGGAAAAAGAAATGGCAACCCACTNTCTAGGCTTATCTCTGGATTTCAGCTTCCTTGGTGGCTCAGATGGTAAAGCATCTACCTGCAACACAGGAGACCCAGGTTCGATCCCTGGGTATGGAAGATCCCCTGGAAAAAGAAATGGCAACCCACTTCAGTACTTTTGCCTGGAAAATCCCATGGTTTGTGAATCCTGGTAGGCTATTGTCCATGGGGTCACAAAGAATCGACATGACTGAACGACTTTACTTTCTTTCTTTCATGGATTTCATAAAGTCAACTACTAGCATTTTCCAAGTGTAAAATGAATTGGTTCCCTGAGACTGAACATTTTACAGGAGTTGTTTAGTTCATTTAGTTTGAGTTTTGTTTTAATGAAGTAGAAGTTGAAGATTCAGTCCCCAGGAGAGCTAGTTAGTTTCACTGTGCCTCTGGTCAAAGTCTGAGTTTCCAGCCCTTGGAGGCAGAGAAAGAGTTGTAAACTTGGTCACAGACAGCCTTAGATCCTGATCGTTGACATATTTCTGAAATATTTAGTTTTAAGCCTTCTGTTTCATTCATTTTAGCCTGTATACACTTGAGTCATGAAAATATGGAGAAGACCAGGTAACAGTCTGAACTTGGTGAGATCATTACTACCAATTAGAATTAAGAAGAAGCATACGTATCTCAATATGGAAGAAGCAAACTTTTGAATAGATATTTTATTTTGGTAAAGAAAATTCCATGTTAAAACTCAATGCGTATATCCATACTTTCCTGTTAATTTCTTTTCAATGCATTTTTTACTCTGGTGCAGATATCACTTTTAAATGAGTGTGTGTCACCCTTAGTGAGTATGTAAGGTGTGACAGATCCTATATTTGCTTTAATAATCGATACATGTAGTAATAACTAGGTTGCTGACATTATTTAGCTCTTTAGTTCAGTTATTGCTTCAATCACCTTCAAATTAATATTTGGAATCTTATAATGGTTTATATATACTATGTACACTTTTTGTAATGTGGAAGTATAAATTCCAGAATCAGGTAGATAGTTATAGATTTTGATTTTTAAATAGCATTTTAAAGTAATTGAAGTTTTGAGCCTTTTTTTGGTGGACTGTATTTTCATAGTATTGCATTTTTTTGTATCATATATGTGTTTACACACCTTTTTTCAAAGCCAGAATCTTTTTCTAGTGCATCACAGACTCCTTATGCCTGTTTACATATATATATTTTTCAACCAAATAATGATATAACTTTTTGGTACTTAAATAGTGAAAAAAAATTGTGAAAACAAATATCAACTCTTTATATATTAATATGATATTCAGTATTAATATGGGGTCTCATAGAGTTGGATGTGACTGAAATGACCTAGCAGCAGCAGCAATATTAAAATTGAATTTGTCCAATGGGTAGCTCCTCTCAGCCACCGTTCCTGACCTTGGATGAGGGGTAGCTCCCTTTGGCCACGCTTCTGCGCCATCACAGCTGCTCCTGACGCACATCCAAGGCCAAGGGTGGTGACTTAGAGGAGCTACCCCACTTCCAAGGTAAGAAGCAGTGGCTGTCCTTTGCTGGAGCAGCTGTGAAGAGATACCCCAAGTCCACAGTAAGAAGAACCCAAGTAAGACAGTAGGCACTGCGAGAGGGCATCAGAGGGTAACAGACTGAAACCACAGTCACAGACAACTAGCCAATATGATCACATGGACCACAGCCTTGTCTAACTCAGTGAAACTAAGCCATGCCCTGTGGGGCCACCCAAGATGGGCGGGTCATGGTGGAGGGGTCTGACAGAATAGGGTCCACTGGAGAAAGGAATTGCAATCGACTTAAGTATTCTTGCTTTGGGAAACCCATGAGCAGTATGAAAAGGCAAAAAGATAGGACACTGAAAGATGAACTCCCCAGGTCAGTAGGTTCCCAATATGTTACTGGAGATCAGTGGAGAAATAACTCAAGAAAGAATGAAGGGATGGAGCCAAAGCAAAAACAATACCCAGTTGTGGATGGGCCTGGTGATAGAAGCAAGGTTGGATGCTTTAAAGAGCAATATTGCATAGGAACCTGGAATGTTAGGTCTTAAATAAAAACAAATTGAAAGTGGTCAAACAGGAGATGACAAGAGTGAAGGTCGACATTCTAGGAATCAATGAACTAAAATGGACTGGAATGGTTGAATTTAACTCAGATGACCATTATATATACTATTGTGGGCAGGAATCCCTTAGAAGAAATGGAGTAGCCAACACAGTCAACAAAAGAGTCCGAAATGTAGTACTTGGGTGCAATCTCAAAAACGACTGAATGATCTCTGTTTGTTTCCAAGGAAAAAAATTTGGTACCATGGTAACTCAAGTATATGCCCTGATCAGTAATGCTGAAGAAGCTGAACAGTTCTATGAAGATCTACAAGACCTTCTAGAACTGACACCCACAAGAGTTGTCCTTTTCATTATAGGGGACAGGAATGAAAAAGTAGGAAGCCAAGAAACACCTGGAGTAACAGGCAAATTTGGCCTTGGAGTACAGAATGAAGCAGGGTAAAGGCTAATAGAGTTCTGCCAAGAGAATGCACTGGTCATAGCAAACACCCTCTTCCAACAACACAAGAGAAGACTCTACACATGGACATCACCAGATGGACAACAATGAAATCAGTTTGATTATATTCTTTGCAGCCAAAGATGGAGAAGCTCTATACATTCAGATAATACAAGACTGGGAGCTGACTGAGGCTCAGATAATGAACTCTTTATTGCCAAATGCAGACTGAAATTGAAGAAAGTGGAGAAAACCACTAGACCACTCAGGTATGACATAAATAGAATCCCTTATGACTATACAGTGAAAGTGAGGAATAGATTTAAGGGACTAGATCTGATAGACAGAGTGCCTGATGAAATATGGATGGAGGTTCGTGACACTGTACAGGAATCAAGACCTTCCACAAGAAAAATAAATGCAAAAAAAGCAAAATGGCTGTCTGAGGAGACCTTACAAATAGCCGTGAAAAGAAAGGGAGTCAAAAGCAAAGGAGAGAAGGAAATATATACCCATTTGAATGCAGAGTTCCAAAGAATAGCAAGGAGAGATAAGAAAGTCTTCCTCAGAGATCAATGCAAAGAAATAGAGGAAAACAATAAAATGGGAAAGACTAGAGATCACTTCAAGAAAATTAGAAATACCTAGGGAACACTTCATGTAAAGATGGGCTCAATAAAAGACAGAAATGGGAGGGAACTAACAGAAGCAGAAGACATTACGAAGTTCAATTCAGTTCACTTCAGTCGCTCAGTCATGTCTGACTCTTTGCGACTCCATGAACTGCAGTACACCAGGCCTACCTGTTCATCACCAACTCCCAGAGTTTACCCAAACCCATATCCATTGAGTTGGTGATCCCATCCAACAATCTCATCTTCTGTCGTCCCCTTCTCCTCCAGCACTCAATCTTTCCTAGCATCAGGGTCTTTTCTAATGAGTCAGCTCTCCGCATCAGGTGGCCAAAGTATTGGAGTTTCAGCTTAACATCAGTCCTTCCAATGAACAGCTGGGACTGATTTCTTTTACGATGGACTGGTCAGATCTCCTTGCAGTCTAAGGGAGTCTCAAAAGTCTTCTCCAATACCACAGTACAAAAGCTTCAATTCTTCGATGCTCAGCTTTCTTTATAGTCCGACTCTCACATCCATACATGACTACAGAAAAAATCATAGCCTTGACTAACGGACGTTTGTTGGCAAAGTAATGTCTCTACTTTTGAATATGCTATCTAATTTGCTCATAACTGTCCTTCCAAGGAGCAGACGTCTTTTAATTTCCTGGCTGCAATCACCATCCGCAGTGATTTTGGAGCCCAGAAACATAAAGCCAGCCATGGTTTCCACTATTTCCCCATTTATTTGCCATGAAGTGATTGGACTGGATGCCATGATCTTAGTTTTCTGAATGTTGAGCGTTAAGCCAACTTTTTCACTCTCTTCTTTCGCATTTGTCAACAGGCTCTTTAGTTCCTCTTAACTTTCAGCCATATGGTGGTGTCATCTCCATTTCTGAGGTTATTGATATTTCTCCCAGCAATCTTGATTCCAGCTTGTGCTTCCACAAGCCCAGCATTTCTCATGATGTACTCTGCATATAAGTTAAATAAGCAGGGTGACAATATATAGCCTTGACATACCCCTTTTCCTATTTGGAACCAGTCTTTTGTTCCATGTCGAGTTCTAACTGTTGCTTCCTGACCTGTATACAGGTTTCTCAAGAGGGGTCAGGTGGTATGGTAGTCCCATCTCTTTCAGAACTTTCCACAGTTTATTGTGATTCACAGAGTCAAATGCTTTGGCATAGTCAATAAAACAGAAATAGATTTTTTTTTTTCTGGAACTCCTTTGCTTTTTTGATGATCCAGTGGATGTTGGTAATTTGATCTCTGGTTCCTCTCCCTTATGTAAAACCAACTTGAACATGTACAAGTTCATGCTTCATTTATTGCTGAAGCCTGGCTTAAAGAATTTTGATCATTACTTTACTAGCATGTGAGATGGCTGCAATTGTGCAGTAGTTTGAGCATTCTTTGGCAATATTAAGAAGAGGTGGCAAGAATACACAGAGCTGAACAAAAAAGATCTTCACCATCTGGATAATCACGATGGTGTGATCACTTACTTAGAGCCAAACATCCTGGAATTTTAAGTCAAGTGGGCCTTAGGAAACATCACTATGAACAAAGCTAAGAGGTAATGGAATTCCAGTTGAGCTATTTCAAATCCTGAAAGATGATGCTGTGAAAGTGCTGCACTCAATATGCCAGCAAATTTGGAAAACTCAGCAGTGGCCAGAGGACTGGAAAAGGTCAGTCTTCATTCCAGTCCCAAAGAAAGGCAATGCCAAAGAATGCTCAAAGTGCACACAGTTGCACTTATCTTACATCCTAGTAAAGTAATGCTTAAAATTCTCCAGGTAGGGTTTCAGCAATACGTGTACTGTGAACTTTCAGATGTTCAGTCTGGATTTAAAAGTGGCAGAGGAACCAGAGATCAAATTGCCAACATTCGCTGGATCATGGAAAAAGTAAGAGAGTTTCAGAAAAACATCTGTTTCTGCTTTACTGACTATGCCAATGCCTTTGACTGTATGGATCACAATAAATTGTGGAAAATTCTGAAAGAGATGGGAGTACCAGACCACCTGACCTGCCTCTTGAGAAACCTGTATGCAAGTCAGGAAGCAATGGCTAGAATTGGACATGAACAACAGACTGCTTCCAAATAGGAAAAGGAGTGTGTCAAGGCTGTGTTTTATCACCCTGCTTATTTACCTTACATGCAGAGTACATCATGAGAAATGCTGGGCTAGAAGAAGCACAAGCTGGAATCAAGATTGCCAGGAGAAATATCAATAACCTCAGATATGCAGATGACACCACCCTTATGGCAGAAATTGAATAATATCTAAATAGCCTTTTGATGAATATGTAAGAAGAGTGTGAAAAAGTTGGCTTAAAGCTCAACGTTCAGAAAACTAAGACCATGGCATCCGGTCCCATCACTTCTTGTGAAATAGAGGGGAAACAGTGGAGACAGTGTCTTATTTTGAGTGTCTTATTTTGGGGGGGCTCCAAAATCACTGCAGATGGTGACTGCAGCCATGAAACTAGAAGATGCTTACTCCTTGGATGGAAAGTTATGACCAACCTAGACAGCATATTACAAAGCAGAGACAATACTTTGTCACCAAGTCTCTTCTAATCAAGGTTATGCTTTTTCCAGTGGACATGTATGGACGTGAAAGTTGGACTATAATGTAAGCTGAGCACCAAATTGATGTTTTTGAACTGTAGTGTTGGAGAAGACTCTTGAGAGTCCCTTGGACTGCAAGGAGATCCAACCTGTCCATCCTAAAAGAAATCATTACTTGGTGTTCTTTGATAAGACTAATGTTGAAGCTGAAACTCCAATACTTTGGCCACCTGATGTGAAAAGCAGAATTGTTTGAAAAGACCCTGATGCTGGGAAAGATGATGACAGGAGGAGGAAGGGATGACGGAGGATGAGTTGTTGGATGGCATCATTGACTCAGTGGAGATGGGTTTGTGTGGACTCCGGGTGTTGGTGATGGACAGGGAGGCCTGGTGTGCTGCGTTTCATGGGGTCACCAAGAGTCAGACACGACTGAGCATTGAACTGAATTCAACTGTACAACTGGAAGATTCTGTAGACTCTCCATTCATGTAATGCCCTATTTTCATGATTGACTTCGTATAATGTATCATTTCTTCAAAAAAAAAAAAAAAAGAGCAACGTGTTCATTGTGCTTTCCTTGATATTCATGGATGAACGTAACTAATACCATTTCCTACTTTACATTCCTAGTGAACTGATTGGAATGACCCAGAGGAAACCCTGAATGTCACAACTTATTTATGTCCACTGAACTGAAAGCCTAAAGTGCTGTCAAAGCAACTCCCATTTTCTCCTTGTCTAGATTATGGTCTCTCTCTTCTAGGGCTTTGGATCAAGGTTATAAAAAGGTCCTTAATCTCCTATTTCCCTGCAGCAATCTAAAAAACCACTCTTGTTTTTCTTGGACACTGAAAGAAAGATATTGCATTCATTATGCTTTTCTTTGTCTTCCAAATGCTGTATCCCCAGTCTCTTGCCCTCCCAAATTGTCATTTGAGTATCTGGAACAAGGTAGAGTTGATGGACCTTGGCATTGAGGAGAGAAATGAGCCTAAGATTGTTTATTTTTCTGTATGAAAATCTTGTTGATTGTTTTCTCTACAGATGGAAAATAACCAAAATAAGTAATATTTTGGTAAGCATTTTCAGTAATACTCTATCTCTTACTTCAACTAATTATTTCCTTAAATTAAAACTTAATTTAAAGGCTTAATTTGTTTTGAATTTATTTAAATTTCATATATTATGGTGCTTTCAGGAAAATTAAGCAATGTCTGTGTTTCTCTAAGAAAGAAGAGAATGAAATGTCTTTTAAAAAAATACCTTTTCATAGGATGGGCATCCAAGGCAGATGGAGTGATCGTCTTCATTGTCCTGTTTAGAGAGCCCATATCATACATAATATGAAAGCCAATGAATGTTTAGTGTGGGAAATCTTTGATGGTTTAGATTCCTTAGATTGGGTTTTTAATGCAAAAATACTAACTACTCTTCTTACAGCTTATGAAGAAGAAAAACCAAATAACGAACTGTGAAATCAACAGCCAAAAATATGAGATTAAGAAATTTAATCCCACATTAGTCTTAATCATGTTATGCTCTAAATTCTTCCATATGAAAGAAAAACTCTGACCATATTTCTATTTCCCGTTACTTTGCCTTTCCCCAAAATCAGTGAACTAAGAAGAGTAGTACACAATCTGCTGTCAGCACTTACTTTCTTTCTTTTTACCATCTATGCCTTAAACCACTACAGTCTAGCTCTTGCCCCTATAAAATTGCTCTTGCTAATAAGTTTATGAATGATCATTTAATTGGTAGTTAAGGCTTCCCTTGTCCCTTGTGGCTCAGAGGGTAAAGCATCTGCCTGCAATGCAAGAGATCTGGGTTCGATCCCTCGGTCAGGAAGATCCCCTGGAGAAGGACATGGCAAACCACTCCAGTACTCATGCCTGGAAAATCCCATGGACAGAGAAGCCTGGTAGACTACAGTCCATGGGATCGCAAAGAATCAGACACGACTGAGCGACTTCACTTTCACTTTAAAGTGACATCTGGATTTAATCTGTTCCATTATACATTAGTGTTATGATCTTTCACAATCTGAGTTTTGTAAAATGGTGATAATAATTGGACTGACCTCATAGGGTTGATGTAAAGATTAAATATGATAATGTATACCCAAGACTTGACATAGTTTCTGGCTCAGTAAATGCTAAATAATATTGTTCTTTCCCCTTTCTTCACTTTTCTGTGACATTCCACACTGTTATTCACTTTCCTTTTTTAAACTCTTCCAGTTCTCCTCCTAGGTTTTCATTAAACCCCTCTTTCCTAATATCTTTCCTACCTTTGTGAATTTTTTATCCATCTTTCTGCTGCTGCTGCTGCTGCTGCGTCACTTCAGTCGTGTCCGACTCTGTGTGACCCCACAGACGGCAGCCCATTGGGCTCTGCCATCCCTGGGATTCCCAGGCAAGAACACTGGAGTGGGTATCCATCTTTCTGGAAACCTCCAATTCCTCCAACCATTTTAACCTTAGTATAAAGATAAATCTGAGTTAATATTTTGACTCTGTCACTCACAACTTTGATAAGCTTGAGCAAGTGACTTAACTTCCCTGGACCTTCTTTTCTTCATTTGCAAAATAGCACTCAGTAGTAACCACCTCCAACGTTTGTTATGAAGATATTTATTTATTAATTTCTTTAACAAATATTTATCAAATACTTACCTGTGTGCCATACTTTTCTTCGGGTACAGAAGATACGGTGGCTGGTAAAGTAGATCTAACCTTCCTGTTCCCTCAAGGAATTTATATTTTAGTGTGGGAATTCTAGTAGGGAAACAAAATAAACATGCAGATGTATAGGTTCAGATTTAAATAAGGTCTATAAGAAAAAAAAATCTAGAAATATTCTAGAGAATTACTGTTGTGAGGCTGAGTAATTTATATTTGCTTTGGAGATCAGATGAGACCTTACAAGAGAGTGACATTTGACCTGGACCTTAATAAGAAGAAAGAAGCATAATGTGATAAAATCATCAGTCATAGCATTTCAGGAAGAAGTTAATGGCAACCATAAAGAACTTAAGGTGGAAATAAACTATCTAAGGAATAATAAGAAGGCCCGAAATCGTTGAAGATGTGTAAACTAAATGGTGAATGGAAGTAGCTGAGGTTGAAGAGGTAGGTTACGGCCAGATCATATGGAATAATGGAAAGTCACTAGAGGGATTTCAAGCAGTAAAGGACATGATCTACTTTGCATTTTAAGAGATGACTGGCTACTATATGGAGAATGAATTGGAGGCGGGTGAGGAGTGCAAGNATAGAGTGCAGGTGACTTATAGGCAGGAAACAAACTCCTGAGGATGAAATTTCAGATATCAGAGGCAGGCCAATGTGAGAAATACTTGCAGGTTACCCCCAACCAACACTGTTTAAAAGGTAGTCTTGTGATCTGCCCGCACCTCAAGTCTAACAGTGCCTGCCAAGACCATAAAGAAAGAAGAGGAGCAGAACCAGAAGGATGCCTCCTCCAGGGAAGCTCTGAAGTGGTAATTCAGAGAAAAAAATTAGAAATGAATGTAAAGTCAAGAAAAACATTTTTGTGATTTTTCACTTTGTAAGAAAACAAAGTAGCAAAATCAGAGATAATGTTAGACCTGAAGGGAACCATAGAAATTACGGATGAAGAATGTCACCTGCCATACTGCAGAGTCCCCTGATTGTGTACTCTAGGGGATTCGGGCTGGAAAAAAACCTAGGAGAGTAGCCCTAGACAGTTAAGATGCCTATCAAAGGAATTATCTCAATGAACCCAGACTCTTGCATCTTCTCATACATAGAAAAGTACTAAATTCTTTAACTTGAGATGTCTGGTTTTTCTTTAAATCACAGTAATCTTCTGAATATCTGATTTTTGTTGCAAACATTCCTATATATTCTTTCTTCTCCCTTACCTCTTTTGAACAGAGCTGGGAGGCTGTCTCCCAGTCTTAAGTCCTCAGTATGTCCACAAATAAAACATAATTCTCAACTTTTAGATTGTGTTTTTTTTCAGTCAACAAATGCAATTGTTTTACCCCTCTGTACAAAGAAGGAAACTGAAGCCCAGAATCTTGCCCAAGACTACAGAGTGAATCAGTGTCAGAACCAGGATCAGAACTCAGATCTGATTGCCAGTCCAGCACTTCTAGTACACCTCATTGGTGGTGTCCAGATTCATAGACTAGATACCCAGAGATGAGAAAAATAACTTTCCAATGCTTTTGTCTATACTTCTTACATTATCATATTTGAATTTTGAATTCGTCATATTTCACTTTATCCCTTTCTAGAGTTAAAAGAGGACTTATAATCAATGTTCACAAAACTGTCTGACAAATGTCAAACTAAAAAGAAAGACATAGGACTAAGTAGCTTCTCTACAAGGCATGTGCAGACGTGCCAGCCAGCTGGCTTGGTGATGTGAATTTGGAAAATAGTCTGTAAGAAATGAGAAACTATAAGTACAAGTCACATAAAAATGAAATTAGTCCTTTCCACATAGCTAAGGGGAAAACAACAACCTACTGCATCAAACAGAGACGGGTGACAGCCCCTCCTCCCCTTTGAACATTGTATTCTTTCTTCTGACTGTGAGAGCTCCGATTGCTCAGGATTTGTGGCTCCTCCACGCTCTGGCCACCAATTATCTCACAGCTGCTTCTCTATCAAAGAAAACACCCCGAGCCCCACACTGACTTTATATGAAATGAAGCACAAAGCACAATAGAGAACCAAAAATGCCCTAAGGAAATTGTTTGAGTTTGGGATAACAAAGCCAGTATTAATCTTCCCAATCCCCTCCCCAACCCCCCAAACATGTGCAAAATTCTGTATGCGAAGGATGAGAAGTAAACTACCATCTGTGGGGTAGACTTCAAGTTCTATAGGAGTACGATCAACAGAAGCCCTAATTTATTCTTGCCAGTTCCCTGTGTCCTTCAAGGAGATCTTCATTCTTTCTCTTATCCATCTCCCTGCTTTGCTGACATGGTTAAAATATTCAAATCTATTATGAGGAATATGTCCTCCTCTAACAGCGTCTCCCTGTTTTCCATTCATGTAACTCGAAGACAAAAATTGTAATGTCAACTTGCTAGAGTTGGGAGTGTTAGTTGTTTGTTCGTTTAGCCAAAACTTTCCAGTTTTTATGATGAGAATATCTCTAGTTCTTGTTTGCTCCTTCTCTTCAGTTCAGTTCAGTTCAGTCGATCAGTCGTGTCCGACTCTTTGCGACCCCATGAATCGCAGCACTTCAGGCCTCCCTGTCCATCACCAACTCCTGGAGCTCACTCAGATTCACGTCCATCGAGTCAGTGATGCCATCCAGCCATCTCATCCTCTGTCGTCCCCTTCTTCTGCTCCCAACCCCTCCCAGCATCAGAGTCTTTTCCAATGAGTCAACTCTTCGCATATCCCTTCTCAAAACATCGCACTTTTCAGGCAAACTAACAGAGACTGACTTCAAACCATGATCTACAGACAGTGGGACCAAACATGCAGAACATTTCCAGCTCATTCCTGTTGTCCCATTGTGTGAATACAGCATCCCCAGTCACTCATCAAGTGTCTCTGGGTGANGACAAACTAACAGAGACTGACTTCAAACCATGATCTACAGACAGTGGGACCAAACATGCAGAACATTTCCAGTTCATTCCTGTTGTCCCATTGTGTGAATACAGCATCCCCAGTCACTCAACAAGCGTCTCTGGGTGAAGTATACAGTCATCCTCATATATATTTATATACATGAACATGACGATGTCAAAACTATGTTGGGAAAAAAATAAAGTCACCTAATAGAGTGTAAAGTATAATCCCATTTGTGTAAAAAAGCAAATTCAAATCTGTGTGGCGTATGTGCCCCGCCATGTGCATATATGTATATGTATAGGTGATTCACTGTGCTGCGGACAGCAGACACTAACACAACACTGTAAAGAAACTAAACTCCAATAAAAATTAATTCTAAAAACGTCGAAGGAGCTCATTACCAAAAAAAAATACACATGTATAAGAGTGATGAAAGACTCTGCAATGAATACCTTGAAGAAATAAGAATTGAGAGTGGGAGACGGTGAAGAGTTTCTTTCATGTCAACCTATTTGATTTCTTAAAATTAACAGGTATTTATTTTATAATAAAAGAATGGTCTATGGGACTGATGGTTTAGAATTTCTGTAATGCAAATATTTAATTACCAAAGTTAGTATTTTATCAGCTTATTTACCTGCCCCAAACGGTAAACCAAATAGGGTGTAGCAGCAGTCAGTACCATGAAATATGATAGAGAATGACCTCTGCCCCACCCAACCCCCATTTCCTGTCCTTTTTCTGTCCTCTTATGTGTGTGTATATGCACATGCACATGTGCGTGCACTCAGTTGCTCAATCGTGTAGGACCCTTGCGATCCCATGATCTGTAGCCCACCAGACTCTTCCGTCCACGGGATTTTCCAGGCAAGAATACTGCAGTGGGTTGCCATTTCCTTCTCCAGGGCATCTTCCTACCTCAGGAATTGAACTTGTGTCTCCTGTGTCTCCTGCATTGCAGGCAGATTCTTTACCACTGAGCCACCAGGCAAGCCCCCCCACCCCACCTTATATGGGTGAGAGAGAACAATTACGTACATAAAGGAAGAATAATAAAATTCACTGGTAAATGAAAGGTGACATGATGGACTTGAACCAACCTGGGATGGGATTCCTGCCAGGCATGTCTCATGACTAGCCTTCACTTCTCTCTCCCTTCCTGCCTACTTCTCCCCTCAAGACAGACATGCATCCTGACTTTTCTCTGGCTACAGTTATGGACAGCACATAATACAATGTGTAACACTCCCAGCTGAATAGAAACCATGGATGTAGATTAAAGAAGAGCTCTTCACTTTGGTTGCAATAAGGATTTCATCCTCTAGACTTACAAGACCTTCTAGAAGTAACACTAAAAAAAGATGTCCTTTTCATCACGGGAGGTTGAAATGCAAAAGTAGGCAATCAAGAGATACCTGGAGAACCAGGCAAGTTTGACTTTGGAGTACAAAATGAAGGTTAAAGACTAACAGACTTTTGTCAAGAGAACACACTGCTCATAGCAAACACACTGTTCCAACAATGCAAGACATGACTCTTCACATGGACATCACCAAATGATAAATAATGAAATCAGATTGATTATATTCTTTGCAGCCAAAGATGGAGAAGCTCTATACACTCAGCAAAAACAAGAGCTGGAGCTGACTGTGGCTCAGATCATCATCTCCTTATTGCAAAATTCAGGCTTAAATTGCAGAAAGTAGGGAAAACCACTAGGCAATTCAAGTATGATCTAAATCAAATCACTTATGATTATACACTGGAGGTGATGAATTGATTCAAAAGATCAGATCTGATAGACAGAGTTCCTGAGAACGACAGATGGAGATGTATAACATGGTATACGAGTCAGTGACCAAAACCATACAAAACAAAAAGAAATGCAAGAAGGCAAAGTGGTTGTCTGAGGAGGCTTTACACACAGCTGAGAAAGACTAGAAGCAAAGAGCAAGGGAGAAAGGGAAAGATATACGCACTGAATGCAGAGTTCCAGAGAATAGCAGGAGAGATAAGAAGGCCTTTGTAAATGAACAGTGCAAAGAAGTAGAGGAAAACAATAGAATGGGAAAGATTAAAGATCTCTTCAAGAAAGTTGGAGATATCAAGGGAACATTTCATGCAAGGATGGGCCCCATAAAGGACAGAAATGGTAAGGACCTAACAGAAGCAGAAGAGACTAAAAAGAGGTGGCAAGAATATACAGAAGAATTATAAAAAAAAGATATTAATAACC